>PVJH01023056.1:17630-35770 GCA_004026705.1 Nesogale talazaci | reverse complement strand
TAATCTGATGTCAATTTGAGAGGATGATGAGTGAATGGGTGGAGCCTGACCCGTCAATCAAGATAGAACCAACAAGGCTTCTGTGTGGGCATGGTCTTCTGAGGATTCCGGGAACTCTGGGATTTTTCTACTTGGAGGCACGACGCTGGTAGACCCAGTGCACTGGGAACGGGAGAAGCCAGGTGGAGAGCCCTGCCAGCGCTGAGATGCTTACAACGCTACTGGGTCCAAAGACTTTGTGCCCGCTGGCCTGTGATCACCCTGCATTCGGCGACGCTGCATGTGTTTTGTGAGTCAGAAGAGGCCTTTACAGATTGCTGTCGGGCATATGGGCTAACATCGGACTTATGGACTTGGACTGGACTGGGTTGGGATGCTTCCTCGATATCCAATTGCTTTTGTACATAAACCTCTTTCCTATCCACATATATGTTTCTATGGATTTGTTTCTCTAGTCTTCGCAGACTAGCACAGGTTCAAGCCACCAACCAGCCACTTTGTGGGAGAAAGATGAGGCTCTTGGTTTCTGTAAAGATCTATGACCTTGGAAACCCACAAAGGCCAGTTCTGCTCCATTGGAGAGGTCGCTATGAGTGGGAATGGCCCCAGGGCAGTGAGGTTAGCTTTGGCTTGGTTTTGATTGTGGGCCAGGCACTGTGCCGAGTGCTTTCAGCCAGCTCTGTGAACGAAAAGCCAGCCCCATCTCTACTCACTGAGGAGACTGAGGCTTGGAGAGACCAAGCGTCATTGTCAAGGCCACACATCTGGGGAACTGGGAAGGGGTTTTCACCCCATCTAACTTCCAGGTCTTGTTCTTTACGATGAACTGCTAAACCTTGAACCCTTTCTGCCTGGGCGGGGCTGTCTGCACAGGGCAGGTCAGTCTCTGACTGGATTTCTGCCGAGTCCAGAGGAAGGTTGCAGCACTCAGCTCAAGTGCCTAGGTGCTCAGAGTGTTTCGGGCTCCTGAGGTCACCCCCCCCATGGAGGGGATCCCCAAACACCTCTGGAGCCATGGGGTTGCCGTGGCTGAGGCCTGACGTCAGGCAAAACCCGCATGTGGCTACAATCATGTGGCTTTGAAAGTGGACATCCAGTTGTCATCTGAGGTCCAGGCTGCTCCTCCCAGACTGGGGATCCCCAATTCTTTGGTTAAAGACATACTTTGGCTAAAGACATACTTCTGCGAGACGGGGGGGTGGGGGGGGAGGTTAACTCTGGACCACCACAAGAAAGTGAATTCCATGATAAAACAAGCCACATTTCATTTTTTTTTTTGGGGGGGGGGAACTTCCGGTACATATCAATGTTATGTTTATACTTTAGCATATTAAGTATGCAGTAGCATTGTGAAATACTGTGAGAGTGACCAGCATGTCACCGAGAGATGCAAAGAGAGCCCATGCTATTGGCAAAATGGAGCCAGGAGATGCCAACAGGCTGGCTTGATGCTGGGTTGACACAAACTTTCAAAGAAGGCAGCATCAGCAAAGCAGCCCAGAGCGGTGCACAGTCCACCGAGGCAGACCCAAAGTGCACCCTAAAGATGCTGCTGGTCCGGGGAGCGGATCTCTGCACTAAGCAGTGGAGACACACGCTTATCTGTGATGCACCACAGCGTGGGGTCTGCCAGCAGAAACGGGTTACAAGAAATTCGCCCGGCTCATAAATGCAAACCATACCGGGAGAGAAGACGGAGCTGGTGTATCTACTTTACCCTCCCTGGTGACAAGGCCCACTTTTAGAATTCACCTACTTTCTAAAATTTATTTATTATCTCAAACCAAGGCTCATAGTGGTTCTGTGGTCACTTGGGAACACACGCCCACTCTATATGCCCCCAGGGAGGTCCCACCAGGTGACAGTCTGCCTTCTTGTTTGAATACTTCAATTGCAAACAAGTGTCCTCTGTGTATGTATCTGGTGTCAGGCTTTCCCAGAGCTTCTGGCATTTGGTTGGTGATTCTGCTGTTTACAGTGGTCTCTGGGCATGGGATGAAAGTGCTGTCTGGCGTTCCTGTGCCCCTCAGAGAAAGGATGTGTGCTACTCTTTATTCAAATGTGAGCTCTAGGGCTGGTGGCTGTGAGGCAGGAGTTCATGGATCGATCGACACCCTGAAAGTGTGTCTGTACACAGAAACATCCCAAACTAAGCTGTGTGTCGGGTGGCTGACAAAGCTCTCATGACCAGAGTCTTGCAGGATCCTAACTTTGGCATTTCCCCTGGGAGCCAGGGTTGGATAGCCACTCAATCCGTGTTCCAAGCCAATTCCTAGAACATCCCTACTGAGAAAAACAAACGTTCACTGTCTGACAGTTGTTGACGCTGAATATCAAAGCAGAGGAACCCATTAGCACACACTTGCAAATAATTGAAAATGTCCATGAGCAAAGCAAGTGCTTTCTAAAAAGCACGGTGTTACTCAAGATCCCCCCTCCCCACCCCTCCAAGAGTGTCAGGCATTTGAATTTTCCAGATGAAAAGCGCTAAACAGAAATGAGCATCTAGAAACGGGGCTTCCTGGTGTTGGCGTGGTTACACACTGGGCCGTTAACCAGGAGGTCAGCAGTTTGAAACCACAAGCTGCTCTGCAGGAGCAGGAAAGATGGGGCCTTCTCCTCCTATAGAGAGTTACAGTCTGGGAAACTCACGGGGGAAGTTTCACCCTGTCTGATCAGGTTGCTTTGAGACGAGACAACTCGATGCCAGTGAGTTTTGAGTTTTATAGATAAAACCCATCTTATCCACTCACTGCCAGGGACTCAGCGCTGATCCAGAGCAGCCCCCCCCCCGTGGGTTTTTCAGGTTCACGGGAGTAGAAAGTCCAGTTTTTATCTCTGGGAGCTGCTGGTGGTCTCAAACTGCTGACCCTGCGAATCGCAGCCCAATGCTTACCCTTCACACCATCAGGGCTCCTTACCAACTTTATTAGGTCGTGATTTAAGTATCCCAGTCCTTCTAGAAATGCTTCAACTTTTAAAAAAAAGAAATAGTGTACAGTGTTAGGGGATGAGAGGAAAAGTATGTTTAAGTTAATCTCTTAAAATGAAACAAATGCATACATATGTTTGAAAATTATATATGTGCGCCTATGTCTACATTTGCAAATTCATGTTTCTCCAAATCTTAATCTTGAAGAGTATAAATCAAAGGGCGAATAATGGCTGTGTCCAGATGGTGAAATCACACAAGCGCGCCTTGTACTCTATAGTTTTCAGGGCTCTGAAAAGATCATGTGTCCCGAACTGCATGCATGTAGCAACAGCGAACTTGTTTGCCCATCACTATTCATCACAGTCAGAGGGAGCGGCCAGTCTGAGCCCCCGAGGCTGGAGCTAGCCAGAAACCCCACACTGCGCCATAGAACTCTCGGTGAAGGCAGAGAAACCCAGTGTCAAGTTGGCCTGGGAGGCGGGTCTCTTAGTGGTGCACGGACGTCATCAATTTCTGAAATTTCAAAAATTGCCAGTGTTTCGCATTTTGGCTTTGGGGAGCCCTGAAGGGAAGCATGACTCCATGGCACATCTGGTGGCCAGGAGCATCCGAACGGGCCTGACCCGAGCCATTCACTTCGTCCTCCTCTTCCCCTTTCTCCCGTCGTCCAAGCGGCCTGGAACTGTCTGGGATGAAGGAAATGTTCCCGTGGCAACTCAAAGCCCCAGGGGCCATTGGGCACTTCAAGGTTGACCACTGCAATGGAGGAACTGGGATCTGTGAATTTGAACTTTAATTACTTAAAATTGAAATATCCGCGAATGAACCTTGAAAGCATTACGCTAAGGGAAACGAGGACCACAGGATTCATGATTCTGTTTACGTGAAATGTCTGGGACAGGCAAGATCGGTAGCGTGGAGTAGATCAGTGGTTGCCCAGGGTTTGGGGAAACCGTCCTCCCGGCTTGGTGGTTACGTGCGTGGCTGCTGAATGAACCGTTGGTGGTCCTAATCCACTAGCTACTCTGTGGGATGAAGAAGAGGCGGTGTGCTCCTCTGTGACTACAGTCTTGGAAACCCTGTTCAGCCCTGCCTGGCTGTTAGGAATTGGAACGGATTCGATGCGACCACGACAATGACAACAACAACAACAACAACAGGTTTTAGGGAAAGAGTGAATCTGGAAGGACTGCTAATGGGTATGTGGTTTCTCTCTGGGTGATGGAAATGGAATTAGATTGATGGTTGCCTAACACAGTGGATATACTCGTACTTAAAAACCAATGAATTATATACTTTAAAAAGATGAATTTTCTGTTATGCAAATTACCTCTCATTCGAAAAATCGCAAAAGAGTTTGAACAGTCACGTGGGTCTGAGGCTACTGAATTGACAAAATAGTTCTAGAAGCTTCTGAGCAGGGTCTGGTCTTTGATTATCCTGCTCTGTCCCCAGTCCATGCCTCTAAAACCCAACAGTGCCCCTGGGGGGTGTCTTCCCTGCCCTCTTTGGACTCCCTATCATCTCATGCCAATCCAGCGTCAGCCCAACCCCTGATTATGCCTCCCTGGGTCTCCGGGCCGCCTCCCCTGCCACTGGGGTGAGGCTCCAGCAGCTTGGAGTCACGGTTCCTTAACAGAGTTTCCCTTCTGCCCCTGGCACTAGCGGTCATTTGTGGGAACTTACTATGGAGGGGACACTCCAGGCAGGAAGCCACTCCAAATGGACGTGGCTGTGTCAAGTCCTCCTCTTATTCCCCATGCCCAGCATTCGAATCCTGCACCCCGTCTTCATGTCTGCTGTCCCCGCCAGCCAGGAAGGCTGTGGCCTCTGTGCTTTGCCTGGGCTGGAGCTGACCGCTATCTGTACTTGTCTGCGGGCTGGACAGATGGATAGCAGGGATCACACCTTCATGGCCCTTGAGCATGGTTTACCAGGCACTTCTCTAGTTAGTTGGTGACTTGAGGGCTGAGCCTCTTGCCTGGAGGCAGAGCAATCTGCCCTCAGAGAGGAAGGAGGGGAGGTCTTCTAGGGACTCTTCCCTCAGCCTAAAGGCTCCTGTCTTCCTGCGTTCCATTTGGGGAGGAGTCCCCACTAGGTCAGAGGGTCTGCTTACCACCTGCCACAGGTCCTGCACTTCCACAGTCCTTCCGGTCTGAAGTGCCTGAGCCTGGGGGCCCCACTCTGCAGGGGGGGGCCCTCAGTAGGGCTGCAGTGCTCCCGACTGCACAGGGTCAGCCTCCCCAGCAAGTCCAGTTGAGCCCCAATCCCTTCTGGCTCCAAGCAGGAGTGGGGGTGAGGCCTTGTGCCGCGCAGCCCCCGAGATGCTGCCTGCACACACCGGGTGGCATCATTCACTGCATCTCATTGGGCCGAATATGACAGCATTCCTGATAGGCGCATCGAGGAGGGCTTCCCAAATTCTCAGCACAGCCAGGACAGAGGTGATGGATATGCAGAAAAACATCCTCACCCACATCTGGTTTGTGTTTAGAGATTTCCATGCTTGGTTCCCCACCCCCACCCCACCCCGAGGCCAAAACCCACAGTGATCTGGGACCCGAGAAATAAGGAGGGGTCGGGGTGGGGGCAGACAGCTAGCCGGGATGAGGGGTGGGGGAGCTGGGGAGGGGAGACCCTGTCACCTTTCAGTGGGAAATGGAGGCCTGGGTGGCTGGATGCCCCAAGAGAGTCCTACCAGTGCGGACAACTGCCGAGTGACAATAATACTGGTCTGGGACAATGATGGCTCTTTCGTGCCTGCAGGACCTGGGCCCTGCCCTAGCACTCGAGTTCCTCCCCATTGTCTCATCTTGTCCTTACAAAGCCATCCCACTGTGTCCCCTGCACTGCAAGCAGGGCTTATCCGTTGCTCCTGTTACAGCGGGGTGACCCCAGACTTCCCAAGGTTCCTCGGGGACCGTGGGGGGTGCACGTGGCTGACACGCTCGGTTGGTAACTGGAGGGCTGGAGTTACACAAACACCTAGAGGTACCTTGTTAGAGAGGTCTGGGGAACTGGCTGGAGAGGCAGCCAAGGGGACCTGGAGCTGGTGCTGTCTCAGCCACAGGCAGGCTCTCTGGGGGAGCGAGGTGCATTGGCTTGTGACCCCGTGCCTGGAAGGCATGACGACGTATCAGGCGGCAGAAGAGGTGGCTGGTCCTGACCAACGTGACCCTGCCGCCGGCCTGACACTTCCCGCCCTATCTCAGTCCCTCGCACTGTGGCCATCTGAGGCAGCCGGGTCTGCGAGGAGCTGCGGGCTGCCCCTGACTGCGGGCGATCTGGAGTAGCTGCCAGGTCCCGCTCCTGCTTTCCTGCGGGTCTCTGGGCTCTTTCCCTCCAGGGCTGGTGTCTGGGTGGCTTCAGGGCCCTTTGCGGGTGTGACCTGTGCATCAAGGGGCCTCTCTCTCTTTTGGGCCTGCCTGTCTGCACGGGGTCCCTGAGCCGCCCAGGCTGGACTCTGGCTGGCTTCCCAGCTCGCCCCGCCCCTGAGCGCTGCCTGCCTGCTGCTGTTTCCCAACCACTGGGTCCCCTGGGAGAAACACGTCCTTTTGGTGGTCCGGGGTGCCTGCCCAGGGCTCAGACTTCACCTCTCCAGGGCTCGCACACCTCTCCCTCCTCTGGGACTCGGCTGAGTTAACCCCACGTTCCCTCTGGAAGCAAGGGCAAGGGTGGGCCAGCCCCAGAAAACAGAAGTCCCGAGCCCCCTCAGCCAGGAAAGCTGTGCCGAGGACCACCCTCCGTCACATGGAGAACCTGCAGGAGGACCCAGCCACATAGCTCCAGCTGCAGACACTGGGGCAAAGAGGGGCTTCTGACCCCACTCATGGCCGGCAGCACCAAGTGCAGTGGGACAAAAGGCCGCTGAGTCTTGCGCCTGCCCCAGCGCTCTCCCCACCCATCCCCAAACCCACCGCAGGCATCCGCTGTGGATGGTGGTGATTCAGGGGTCTGGTTGGCTGACTTTGGAAGCTGCGTGCCAGGCCTTTATACCTAGTCTCAGTCTGGAAGCCCACTGAAAGCCGCTCAGCATCATGGGCAGGTGGCTGGGCACGAGCGGTACAGACATGACTCCTGGCCCTGTCCTGATCTGGGGGATGAGAAGGACAATCAGACAGGAACTCGGGAGCACGGGTTCCATGCTCTTGGTCACTGGCGTGTTCAGGCCACGAGGGAAGAGCTACACTTCCTTCCATCAGATAAGCAAACCTTCAAGTAAGCACTAACACGTGTGCACTGGGGTGTCCCAGCAAATGGGTCCCGGGTGCCTTCTACATGTCACCCACAGGGGGTGCTGGGGACACATCACAGAGGGGCTTGGATGGGCAGTGCCGAGCAGAGGAGAGGGCCAGCCAAAGAGACGGTTCTCAAAGGGGCAGGATAGAGTGACCCGGGGCCTGGAAAGGAAGAGGGGCTGACGTCTGAAGGATTGGGGGTCCGGTGAAAGAAGGCAGTGTGTCAGGGGTGTGAGGGAGACCCGGTGCTGGCGACGGGGCTGGGGCTAGAGGTGGGCGTCCCTACAGCCATGGGAAGGAGCCTTGGGGACTGGAATGTGCCAGCAATCATGAAACAGGTAGGTGCAGACCCAGGCAGTGTCTCCTTCTTGATGACATCAACAGCACGTGCATGCAGCACCGGCAAGCAGACTCGGATATTTCTGCCTGAAATGTCCAAGAAGGCCCCTCGGGTGGGATGGCTACAGACGGAGCCAGTGGCATCTGAGCTGGCCACAGGGGACGATAACACGGTTGGTGCTCAGAGCTCTTTGGGAGCCCTAGAAAGTGCTGTGTTAGATGGCGAGCTGCGAACCGAAAGGTTGACAGTTCAAACTCCACAGCCACTCCACGGAAAAAAGATGCGAATCTCCGCTCTCGTGAAGATGTACAGTCTTGGAGGATGGTGAGCATCCGGCCCATTTGGTGTATAAGCCAAAGCAACAAACTCACAGCCCCCGAGCCAGAGCCACATCATAGGAACCCTCTCGGAGCGGGGTTTGACGCGTCGATCTTTCAGATTCCGACCCAACTCATCTCTATGACCTCCGCGCTCCTTGGGGGGCGTATTGGCCCCATACCAGATGCACACCGTATGCCCCACCGAAGAGAAGCAGCAGCCACCACGTTTTTGGTTGTGAGGTGCCTTCCAGCTGGCTCCAGCCCATAGTGAGAGAGTGAAGGTTTACTGTGCCAACCTGGCCAATAAACACACGTGGGATTCATTGACAGGTGGAGAGACGAATGGCTCGGTGAGCCTGGCCTTGCTAGTTCTCAGGTCTCTTGCTCTCTGATGGTCAGACCAGGGTGCAGCTGCCTTAGCCAGTTTCCTGCTTCCGCTGCAAGGCTCACTTCCTGCAAGGTTTCACTGAGGAGAAGTCACTTGGACCTGCCCTGAGGCAGCCCTGGGTGCTGGAGCAGCCGCGCGGAGACCCCTGCCAGCGCCAAGATGCTGACACGCTCACCGATTCGGCTTTCCTCCTGCAGTCGGCATCAGTGCGTGTGTTTTGTGAGATGGAGGAGGACTTTGTAGATCGGGGTCGGACATGCGGGCTGACGTCGGACGTAAGGCCTCGGACAGCGCTGGGTCGGGATGGTTTCTTTATGTGTACTTACCCTTTATATAAAACTCTCTCTCTTATGGACATTGGAGTTCCTGTGCATATTCTGTACGTATTGCTTCTCTAGTCTACTCTGACTAACATGCATAGAGACCCTGTGCTCCACAGAACAAAACACCGCCTGGTCTCGTGCCAGCCTCACAAGTCTTCCTATGCCGGGGCCCAGTGCTGCAACCACTGTGTCAGTCCATGGTGGAGGCTGAGCTAGTCCAGGGTTTGACCAAGATGGCCCAGGCATGCTATTAGAGCCACCCACCTGAACCTTGGTGGGAGACAGGTTCACATTGCAGCCTGCTCCATCGGGTCCCCATGGGTTGAAAAGAACTCGATGGCAATGCTTTTTTGGGGGGAAACCAGGGGAGCCTCCTGGAGTCCCAGTGGCATAGTGATTACTGGTTGGCTGTTAACTGCAAGGCCAGCAGTTCAAAACCACCAGCTGCTCTGTGGGAGAAAGGCGAGGCTTGCCAGTCCCAGGAGGAGCTAGGCTGGCACGCTCAGAGGGAGCAGCTGGACACTGTCCTCCAGGTTGGGCTGCATCAGAACCGTCTGGATGGCAGTGAGTTTCCTGTCTGGTTTTCCTACTCCCCTGAAGAGTGACAGTCTCCCAGACTCTCAGAGGCAGTTCTACCTGGCCCTATAGGCTCGTTAGACATTGGCGGCAACTTGACGGCAGTGAGAGAGGCTGGGGTGGGGGTCTGGGTGTGGGCTTTTGGGAGGCCATGGTGGAGTCCCTGTGAGGTGTACACTGTTAATGTGCCCGCTGCAAACCCAAAGGGTGGAGGTTCAGGGCCACCCGGAGGCACCTTAGAAGAAAGACCTGGCGATCCACTTCTGAGGAACCAGTCCTTGAAGAACCTCCGCAGCACAGGTGGACTCTGCCACATGGGGGCCTCCTTGAGCCAGGGCTGATGGACTGGCTCAAGGCCCTGGGGCTTTCAGGGCAAGGCAGCATCCTGCAGGGGCTGAGCTGACACTACGGTACCTAGCCTTCCAGCTAGACACTTCCAGCCTCACGTGTACGTCCAGTGGTCTAGCAACCCCATGGGGTGTGACCCGCCCTCCTAGCCTCGTCCTGTAAGAAAGCTGGGGAAGCTCCCAGACTCCATCCCGTCCTTGGCAAAGTTGTGGCGTGGCAAAGTTGTCCAACCCCTGGAGCGTCCAGGTCTTCAAATCGAGCGCGACGGGAAGTCTGACTAATGCGAACCAACCAGCTCACTGGACCGGGGAGTCCTGCTCAGGACCGTGGGAAGCGGGCAGAGGAGGAGATGGGGATCTAAATGCGTTGGCCTCAGTTATTCACAGTTCTCTAAAGGAAGGTTTTGAAGGAATAGACAAGGCACAGAATGGATTCTCTCAACACTCACTGGTAAAAGCCCTGGGTGGCGGTGGAATCAATTCCCATGCGCGTGCTGGCCCCTGGGAGCGGTGAACGGAGCTCCTTGGGATTCCTGGGGCTGTTTCTGCAGACACAAGCCGCCAAGCCTTTCGTGCATTTGGAATTCCTGAAGGACATGACCCAATTGTCCCACCGGGCACACCCCTCTCTCTGCTAGCCAAGGCAGGCAACAGGAGCCTTCTCATCCAGAGAGCGGGCAGGGTGGCATCCCGGCAAATGTCCTCGTGAGCGGACAAAAGGACGTGCTGCCCCTACCAGAATGCCCCATCCCCTTGAGGATGGCACCACGCCATCTCCCGTCTCCAGGGGAGATGTTTGGTTAGGTAACGGGTCCGCAAAAGAGGAAGACATCCAACAGGATGGTCTAACACAAAGGCTTCTGCAAGGGGCTCAGACATTGCCACGGCTGGGAAGGGGATGCAGGCCTCGGCTGCAGGTCACTGTTTCCTGTTTCCTGTGAGGCTGCTGTGAATGAGGCAGCCCTCCCCTACCTCCATTTACCCCTCCTTTCCCCGCACCCCCCCACCCCCCTGCCGACAACCCTCATCAATAGATGACCATTTCTGCTAAAGGCTTTGAAAAGCTTCTTATACCTTTGGAAAATGCCTCTCCAACATAGCTGATTGTGGCTCCCTGGTGGCCTGGGAGTACCGTGTGTGTGTGTGTGTGTGTGTGTGTGTGTGTGTGTGTGTGCGCGTGTGTGTGTGTATGTTACATGTCATAGCCAGCTCAAGCCACTGAGGGAGGCTTCACTTCCATACACAGTGGCCCATGCTGCGTGTGGGAGAGAAAAAAAATGGAGAGAGATGTTTTGTGTTTGAAAAAAAAGAGAGAGAGCTGGCAAAGCTGTGATGAAGGGGACCTCTCCCAGGTCATCGATGCGTGCGGACTCAGGAAATCTCGGTGGCCAGCGAGCGCTGTGTCAGCCCAGCCGGCGGGTTTAGATGCACATAGCCTTTGGTCTAACCATTCCGCTTTCAGATAGGCTCCCACATGTGCACTGGCGTGCGACGCGCCAGGGGACGGACTGTGACGTCACATTTCATAGAAAAAGCCTGGGAATCCCCCAGCTGAATGGCGACCCCGGGAGACGGCGAGGCACGTGATGGCGTGCACGTACCATGCAACCCTGTGTGGTTCTACAAGGAGTGAAGCTGTAAAGGTGCGAAAGGGAACCATACATTTCTTTAAAAAGATCTGAGCTGAGAAGACTCTTCCAGAGAGGATATAGGTGTTGAAGCTGTAAATGGGAAGACTGATGAATAGGACGACATGAAAATGGCTTTGGCGTGACCCAGACAAAACCCAACCCAACCCAACCAGTACTACAGACACACAAACTGTCAAAGGAACATGTCACACCATGAGAAAACACTTGCCACTCTGATGACAGCTTCCTCACAGCCTGCCTACCAACGAATGGAAAAGAGGGCCAGTCCGACAGAAGAATGGGACACAGGGGACGGACAGCTCACCAAGCAGGAAGCGGACAGAGGTGCTCTGAGACATAGGAAAATGTGTCAGGCCTCAGTCACAGGAGAGCTGTACACCAGTCACAGGGGGATGTTCTGGAGACTCGCTGTCTCCTCTCTTAGCTACCCAAATGGTTACTAACCCGCTGGCTCCAGCAGGGCCCAGGGTGTGTGCGTTTCCTGCCAGTCTGAGAGGCTCCCACGGGCTGCAATCTCCACCCCACAGTCCGTCCAAGGTCACAGAGGCTGAGACCCCCCCTGCCCACTCTGAGAAATGCTTCCTTCCGACGGGCTCACACACGGGGCGGGTGGTGCAGCTGCTCCCACGCAGGAGGAATTCCCACGGACATTCTCTTAAGGAGCTACAAGGCAGGGAGATTCCACGGCGGGCGATAATCCCAAAGACTTGAAATAGCCATATTAACAGATGTTTGCACACCGATGTTCCCTGTAGCGTTATTTGTAACAGCCAATAGGGGGAAACAGCCCCGCGTCCATCTGTTGGTGAACAAATCCAGTGTGGGTTTGCAGGAAGCACAGGCTATTGGTGAGGGTTTCTATGTGATGGGTCATGAAGCCACGCCTTTTGAAAGCATGTTTAATATGTAATTTTTTTGAGGTATCAGAAGAGCAGATTAGGCCAGGAAAGCATGTTTAATAGCTAATCTTTTTTTTTTTGAGATAGCAAAATTGCATATTAGGCCAGAGATCGTTAAGCACAAGTGGGGGAAATCAGATGCCACGTCGGGACCCCTAAGCATGGAGGAAACGGAGAGCCAGAGAAACAGACAAGGATTTCCCAGCCACAGCTGAAGCAATAGGGCCTTCTCAAGCCAGGGCCTGCTAAACCGTGAGAAGAAAAACGTCTGCCCATTCAAGCCACCCGTTTGCAACATACCCACTGCAGATAACACTAAGAAACCAAGACAATCCCCACAACAGAGTCTTATTCCGTCATAAAGGGAAACCAATGCCGAGCCTGGATGGCATCATGGTTACGAGCTGGGTTCCTAACTACAAGGTAAGCAGCTCATAACCCACCGGTCACTCTGTGGGAGAAAGAGGAAGGTTGCGACTCCCATAAAGATGTACAGTGTCAGAGTCCCACAGGGGCCAGTTCTCTGGGGTTGCCCTGAGTGGGGATCGAGTCCGTGGTGGTGAGTGCATACATGCTAAGACATGGAAGAATCTTGAGGGCATTACGCTGCATGAAGCAAACTGGATGCCAGTGGTCAAATTCCGGACGGTTCCACAGATAGGGAACTTCTAGAGCAGATGGATGCAGGGAGACCGAGGCTTATTAGTGGTTCCCGGGGGCTGATGGGCGTTGAGTTTCTGTGGGGTCATGGAACACTGGATTTCCGGAAGCGGCTAGCAGTGATGCCTGGTGCATGCCGTCAACTCACTGAATCGCACACTTAGATGGCAAACACCTGGTTTGATACAGTTGACGAGAAATAACATATTCTGGAAAGAGGAAAGACGGTTATGCCTGTGCCGTTGTACATGCTGCGCGGAGGTTAGCTGTGGAGCGGCTTGCCGTCCACAGGGATCCTGAGTGAGGTGGAGAACGGGGTCTCCCAGGCTTTAGTAGACCGGGGAGCACATCACCACTTCTTCCTCTCGGATGCCTTCAGAGGAGTTAGAAGAAACACTGACGACCTCCAGGGTGGGACCGTCGTGGATGGCTGGAGAGCAGGGCAGAGGGCACAGTTTCCCCTGGTGAGAACACTTGTGAGGGGTACAGAACCAACTGGTGTCTATTCCTGCAGGTCCGAGAGGGAGCATGGGTCGGAACGGACTTAGTGGCACCCACCACATCAACAGCCACCTGACTTGTACGGTCTGATCCTTAGATCCTAAATCTCTTACCTTTTAGACAGGAAGAGGAGAAAATAGGAATGAAGTAGATGTGATAGGGGATTATTTCCAAAGTATCTTAAGCGTCAAAAGCAAAGTGCAGAGTAAGCTACCATAAATCCTCTAAACATTATGCCGAGAGACAGAAGGCAGCTACAGAGGTCACATGTGGTAGTTACCTCAGTTCATGTCCACTTGAGGATATAAAAGAGGAGGGGAGACGTCTAACCTGCCAATCAAGTGACAGTCTGATGACGACTCCTTGTGGGCATGGCCTTCTCATAAAGAGGGCCCTGGGAACCTCCCCGCCGCCTCTCCCTGCCTTTACTTTTCTGCTGGCTGATCCTGATGGTGGCCAGAGGCCCTGTAACACAGCCACTGTCATTGGCTCCGTAAGATGTTGCACCCACCAGCCTGTGATCTTCCTGCATTCTGCATCACTGCATGTGACTCTGAGGGCCTGAAGAGGGATTTAGGGCCTAGTATCAGACTTATGGACTTGAGTCGGACTGGACTGGGATGTTCTCTTGATATACAATTACTTCTTGACATAAAACTCTGTCTCATACATATACAAGTGTCACTAGATTTGGTTCTCTGGTCAACCCTGTGTAACACGCCACATATTGCATGATCTCATTTGATGGAAAAGTCCAGCACAGGCAAATCCATGGTGACTGGTGGCTGTCTGGAGATGAGCTAGGGCAGGGGTGAGGGGCGTGGGGAGCGACCATCATGGAGATGGGGCTTCTTGCTGCATAACGAAAATGTTCTAAAGTGGACCTTGGGGTTGGTTGCACCTACCTGTGAATACACTTGACATGGAAGACGTGTGTGGTAGGTAAGTTCTATTTCCAGAAAGCCATAAACTTAAAATAAGCAAGGCACAGAACACTGTGTGGGGCGCTTGATGGCTTGGCTGAAAGAGCCAAAGCCTGTGTGGTATCTGTATACATTGCCATGGAAGGTGCAGAAGCCAGTGGCACCAATGGTATTGGGCATGGGTGCCTGAGGGCCTGGAGGCAGGGGTGGGATGAGATTTTGACCACGGTTCATCTTATTGTTATGGCTGCTACCATTGTGGTTAGGAGCCACAGAGTCCGTTCCAAGCTGTAGCAACATCGTGTACAACAGAAAAAACACTGCCCCTGCTCACGTTTGTTCCTGGGCCTGCCCATCTCCTCGAGGGCCCTCTTTTTTGCTCCCAAGCACAGTGTCCTTCTCTGGGGCTCTAGGGACTGGCCTCTCCTGAGAACAGATCCAGGGTACGCAAGATGAAGTCTTGCCATCCTTAGGTGCCTCTCAGGAGCTTTCCGGCTATCCTTCTTGTCCTTGCGGTAGTCCATGGCACTTCCAATATTCTTCCCCAGGACCATAGTTCAGACGCATCCCTTCTCCTTCCGTCTTCCTTATTCAATATCCAGCTTCCACATGCATGTTCGGCAGCTGAAAACACCAGGGCTGGGGGCAGGTGAGCCTTAATCCTCAAAGTAACCTCCTTGCTCTTCAACAGCCTAAAGAGGTCTTGCGGAGCAAGCATCGATTGTGAATGCAAGCCAGATAAAATCCTTGAGAACTTCCATCTCGTCTCAGTTGATCTGGATGGTCTCTGTCGGCCCAGCTGTGAGGAGTTTGATCGTCCTTACACTGAACTGGAACCCACACTGAGATTGCAATTCGTGATCTTCATCCGCGAGCGCTTCAAGTCCTCCTCGCTTCCAGCCAGCAGCCTCGGGGCATCTGTACAGCACAGGCTGTTACTAAAACGTCCTCCAATTCGGAGGCCACATCCGTCTTCGTCTTGCCCAGTTTCTCTGACGGTTTGCTCAGTGGAGAGAGGGGGTCAGTATGGTCAGAGGTGACAGCCCTGTCACGCATCTTTTCTGATTCTAGACCGTGCAGCATGTCCTTGTTCTTTACTTCCTCTTGATCAAGTGCAAGTTCCACACAGGCACGACGGAGTCTTCTGGAGTTCCCATTCCCCTCATAGTTTGTTATGATCCGCACACAGGCCCTTGCATAGTCCTGAAAACGCAAGAAAGCATCTTTCTGGTATCCTCTGCCGCCAGCTAAGATGTACCTGCCCTGTAGCCATGGGCGAGTCTTTGATATCCCACCAAAGGACTCTTCCCTGGTGGGTCTGGCTTAGAAAGTGTGTGTGTGGGGTGTGTGTGTGTGTGTGTGTGTGTGTGTGTGTGTGTGGAGGCTTATTGGATTGTGTGTCAGCTGTGAGTGATGGCGCCCTGCTGGGTCTGAAAGTGATATCTCAGAAGCAGGGGTGGGGTCTCATCGCCACAAGAGAGGAGAGCAGGAGAGGAGACCTTGCCTTTTGTTTTCTCACTGTTTGGTCCTCCGGGTTCTTGGGACTTGAGGTGGGGCCTGTCACCTGACCTGATTCCACAGGCTTCTACTGCCTTGGGGAAGAGGGGGACCCTCCGAGTGGACACCTGAACCTTGGACTCGGGACTGACCAGCGCCCACAATGACGTGCGTCATTGTCCTTCATGCTGTGAGAACTGTGTGGCCATTGGAGAGAATTCTACAGCCCTCGGAAGTGAGGGAAGGCACTAAGGGGAGGGGGATGGTGGTGGTGGCCGCAAGGATAATGGAGTGAGATAGCGTTTTTGAAAAGTGGGACATGTGGGACATGTTTAACATCCACCTTCTTTAAATTAGTCTTGTATTCCTTTTTTGAAGATAAATTATTGATGTTTCCTCTCAAATATACCTTGAAGCCCTAACCCCTATATCTGTAAACATGAGAGTAAGTTAAAAAATTGCTGTTGTTAATAAAACTTATTAACATAATATATGTATATATATGTGTGTGTGTGTGTGTGTGTGTGTGTGTGTGAGTGTATCTGTTAAGGTTCCAGTTCACATGTGCAAATGCCTATTCTAAAAACAAAATGTGTTGCAGCATGTTTCTGTGGCCCGGGGATGGCTGCTGACAACTGACAGTGGTCTCAGTCTCACTAGGATGCCTTAAAAAAGGAAAAAGAAAACCTTTACAAATCCAGCTGGGCCAGGAGAGGTCCACTGGAGCCGGAAACAGGGGTAATCCAGGACAGATGATCCTTTTAGGACCAGGGGTGGGAGTGGTGATACCAAGAGGGTGGAGGGAAGGTGGAGTAGAAAGGGGGAACCTATTGCAGGGATCTACACATGACCTCCTCCCTGGGGTACGGACAATGGGGAAGTGGGTGAAGGGACACATCAGACAGTGTACAAGATGACAAAATAGCGACAATTTGTTAACTGTTAAGGGTTCATGGGGGAGGCGGAGTGGGGAGGAGGGGAAATATGGGGGGCTGGTAGCAGGTTCCTAGGTGGAAGGAAGATGTTTCAAGAATGATGATGGCAACAAATGTGCAAATGTGGTCTGCATACAATGGACGTATGTGTTGATTGTGATAGGAGTGTATGAACCCAAAATAAATGATTTATACTTTGAGGTCAGGGCCAAGACCTGTAAATCTAGTGAAACTCCATTCGACCTCTCTCCCCCCAGCTCACTGGGACCCGTTTCCAGGATGCCGCCAGCTCTCAGGAGCGGTCTGTAGAGGGAGCAAGTGTTTTCAGGAAGGCCAGGAAGGCCCCCCCCAAGATGAAGTCCTGGCAGAGAGATCAGCGCAGAAGGTGACGCGACTGTTTTGAGGATTTCCAAGGGAGCATCTTGATTGGTTCCCGCCGAGGACATAGGCCTAGTATGAAGAAATTTTAAGGAGATGGAAAACGGCACTGGGGAGAAAAGGCCAGGAAAGTTACACCCAGGGATAGCTTCCCGTCACGACCATGCACTTGCTCATGTTTGCAAGGGGAGCGGGGCTGTGCGATGAGCCTTTCACTGGGACACTTCACCCCTCCACTCTACAGGCCCATCTTGCCCCTTTGGATTTCTTCTTATTCCCCCAACTCAGAGCACATTTAAAAGGAACATGGTCCGAGTCCCTCAGGGATGCCCAACGCGCCGTTTATAGGATGCAGAAGTCTTCAGTGAAGGGTCTGAGATATGGAAGCGCCATCTTCAGAGTGCATCGGCCTAATGGGGCCTATGCCGAGCAATAATAGCCTCACATGTTGGTTTTATATCTAGTCTTGTTTTCTTTGATTTGTAGCAAACATTTAAAAATTTCTCCCCGTGTAATCCTGTTGAAAATAGGTATGTTATTAAGACCAAAAATAGAATGGGGCTTAAACCTAATCACTTTTTGCTTGGAATGAAGTTGCATATCACCAAAGAATCCAGGTCCAGTCCAGGTTTACTTATCTTCCTTTTATAGCTACTCAAAACCGAATCACTTGTCAGTAGTGTCTCATAGAAATAACAGGCACAGAGATATACACACCGGGAAGGACTAAGTCCATAGAAAGCTTCCCAAGCCTGAGTATGCCCCGGATCACTGGCAGCTACTAGAAGCTGAGGCAAGGGAGGTTCTCCTTCTAGAACCCAAAGCCTGAATTCAGATTTCTAGCTTCCTTCACTGAGACATGGGAAGGAGCCTGCTGGTGGAGTGGGTTATAGGCACAACTGCTAGCCCCAAGGTCAGCAGTTCAAATCCATGAGTCACTCTTCGGGAGAAAGATGAGGCTGTCTGTGCGTGTCAAGGTTTACAGTCCTGGAAAGACTAGTGATCAATGTCCTGTAGCTTCCTTATGATTCATACGGATTATGTGGTAGAAGGCTGGGAAAACAAGCTTCTGTGCTTTAAAGCCACGTGCTGCACTATCTTTTTCACTAGACAACTGGGACAATCAGGCACAGGGAACTCCCAATTTACGACTTGTTTGAGTTACATGGGACTGCACTGACCACTGCCTGGTGTGTGTGTGTGTGTGTGTGTGTGTGTGTGTGTGTGT
>PVJH01023056.1:5147-17530 GCA_004026705.1 Nesogale talazaci | reverse complement strand
CGGAGCAGCTCCACCTCCACAGTCACTCACAGGAGGCCCCTTGCTCACGATGCTCCTTCCTCCACCCCCAGCTCAGGGAGCGAGTGAGGGCTGTGAGGTACCAGCGCAGGAGCAGCAGATTTCGAACGCTCATGGCCAAGTGCCCGGGGCTCACCTTGAAAAGGGAAGCACCTGACTTTTGTGCTTCTACCACCTACGGTGCTCGGAGGTCTGTGGGGGCTCTCAGGGGATTATCACTTGGAGGTGAACCAATGACCTTGGCTTTGGTTCTTGGCTCTGTGCCCTTTCTTTGAAGCCACCTCTAAACCCAAGACCACCCCCATCTTGTAGTCCATTCTGACACAGGCAGAGGGGAGCTGCGGGGCTGGGGCTGCCGAGGCGGTAGGAGCTCACAGAAGCACACAGACTCATTTGGATTCGAACTGCTGACCTCTCTGCTAGTCTCCCCTGACGTAGCCCGTGGTGCCGCCAGAGTGCGGAAGACACCAGTGGGTGCATGAGCGCCACCATCTTTGGGGCTAAGAGTCGAGCGCTTGTCCATCTGCACCCAAGGACAGACAGTCCGTAAGAAGTTTATGTTGGTCACCACAAAGTCTATCTGACATCTGAAAAACAGGGTGTAATTCAAAAGTCTGATAACAATCAGTCCCCCTCTGGTCTTAAAAAGTGTTTAAAGACGGCTTCCTCTTTCCCAGGACTGTAAGAGACCTCACTTGCCCTGAGGCGCCAGCCCCCAGCCCGGGCTCTGGATGCAGATAGGCTGTGGGGCAGGATCCGGGTTGGGGGATACTAGACCAGGGAGCCCGGGGCTGTTCCCTGCCCCGCAGTCTCTCGGAGCCACTATTTCCAAAGCAGGATACTCCTGTGCTTCTCCCCCAGGCCTAGAAAACCAGAGTCCAGCACCACTGCATGCTCAGCAAGAGCGGCTGGGTCGGTGGAGACTCCCCCAACCTGAAACACAACAGAAGGAAACAGTGCCCGATCCTGTGCCATGCTCACACCCTGTGCCCAGCTCATCGTGGCAGAAACAGCGCCAGTCCATCTCCTTGATGGCCTGCCTCGTGTTCACTGCCCCTCGACCCAGCATGATGTCCTTCTCCAGGGACTGGCCTGTCAAAGTCTGCAAGACCTTAAGTCTCACCACCCTTGCCTCTCAGGAGCACGCTGGCCGTACTTCTTCCAAGAGAGACGACTTTGTCCTCTTAGCAGGCCCTGGTCTTTCCATCTTCCGCTCCAGCACCCCGGCATTGTCCGACGCCTTTCTGATCTTCCTTATTCCAGGTCCAGCTTTCACGTGCATTCGAGACCACTGGAAACGGCATGGTTTGGGTCAGGCGCACTTCAGCCCACAAAGTAACCGCTGTACATACGGCTTTGAAACTTTGTCGGATACTTACTGAAGGCCTCATGGAGAGAAGCAACAATGGTCTGGTGGAGTTTTTTTTTTTAAGCGCCCCCCCTCCCCCCCAATGCTTGGAGTTACGTTCAAGTATTGTGTGCGTTCTGTGGAAGTATGGGACAATGCAGGAGCGAAAGATAGAATTCCCTTTCCGCCACTTGGACAGTTTCCCAGCTCCCTCTGTGCTCTGAGTTCTAATTGCATTAAGCACATGGCCCCTCCCTGGTGACCCTGCTTCCCAGCAGGAAATGACCCTGAGGCCTGCCTGCCAAGCGACCTGTTCTCTGAAGTCCCTGGTGATGTGTCCCCTCGGATGGTGACCTTTCCTTCCCACAGGCTTCCTGACTCTGGGCCAGTCCACGGGAGAATGCCCTTTCTGTGCTTTTATCAAAGGGCGACCGCTTCTTCACTCTGTGCGGGCAGAAGCAGGCTCTGTCCGCGGGAGGTGACCAGCTCCGCTGTAGACGGGGATGGGAAGGAGGTTGGGGTGATGGGGGCTGGAGTGGGGGGTGGGGCATGGACCACAGCGGAGTCGAGGTTAGGCAGGGTCAGGCGGTGAGAAGCGGGGGTCTGGCTGGGAATAGCGCACGCTGGGGAATTGTGTGCCTGGGAGCTTTTAACTGCCCGCTTGGGAAACTCTTTAGGCGAGGTCTTTAAAGAGAAACATGTTTTGGAATTTCGTCTGAATGACACCACAAAGACGGGCAACCTTTGGCTGGAGACTGAAGTCCTGCGCATGCTGAAGCTCCGGCACAGTCTCCAAGTCTTTGTCTCCAAATAGGGCAGCAGCGACCAGTTCGGTCAGGTTTGCTGTTACGCCGGGCGTGCCACGGAGCCACACGGTGCAGCGCTGACTCCACCCAGAAAGGCTGGCATTTCGAACCCGCCCGTGGGCAGCGCTGCCCTCGGAGCCCTGGCGGCCTCGTGGTTGGACGGCTAATCCCAACGTCAGCAGTTCTCAACCAGCAGCCACTCCTCAGGAGAAGGGAGAGGCTTCCGGCTCCTGGGTAAGAGATACCGTCTCGGACGCGCACAGGGCAGGTCTACACTGACCTATGTAGGGTGCTCTCGGGAGAGTCGACTCAGTGGCGGTGAGTTCTTTTTAGCTGGGTGGGGAGAGCAAGCACCTGGCCCTTCACGATTTATGACACCCCTCCCCCCAAAGACAGTTGCAAACCTAGAAAATCCTATGGGGCAGATATACTCTGTCATAGAGGGTGAGACACCCCCCCCCCCACCACACACACACCCTGCATTATTGTTGGGTGCTGCAGACTCAATCCCAACTGATGGCAATCCAGAGCAGAACTGCCCCCCTTGGGGCTTTCTCGGCTGTCATCTTTACGGGAGCAGACCACCAGGTCTCCCCCCCGCCCCCGCTCCCTCGTGGAGCGGCTCATGGGTTCACACTGCCACTGCCAACGGCTTGGTCGGCAGCCGAGTGCCTACCTGTTGTGCCGAGAAGGCTCCACCAACAGGATCTAGAAACCAAAGCAGCACAACAGAGACAAACCAAACTCCCTGCCACTAAGCAGAGCCCGACTCAGGCCAGGGTCAAACGGCCCCTGTGGGTTTCAGAGGCTGTAACTTTTCGAGGGAGTAGGAAGCCTCAGCTTTCTCCTGGGAAGCGGTTGGTGGTTTCAAACTGCTGACTTTGCAGCCATAACTACCGCCCCAGCAGGGCTCTTTACAAATACTATGTACTCCTGCCAATGTTAGTATAGGGGTGTGTGTGTGTGTGTGTGTGTGTGTGCATCCAGATAGATAAGACATTTATGTAGATGCATCTATAAAAGTAATCTGCTTTTTCTTCTTAGAAAAAGGCTGCTTCTTTATAACAGTATTATAGCCCGATTTTCAGAGAAGAGAAATAGCAACTTAAAATAAAGCGAACATGATCGCTGATTCTATTATCTTTATATGACTGCTATTAACATTTATTGCATTTTGTCCCAAGTCAGATGCCACATCAGTTTGTCTAATAAATGACTTCTAATTTGGCTCAGGAGAATAAAGGATGGAGAGAGAGAGAGAGCGAGAGAGGGAGAGAGATTGAGAGAGAGAGAGAGAGAGAGAGAGAGAGACTCTCCGCAGAGGGTTATAGGCAGTAGCTGTGTGCCGGTGTGGACTGGGTCTGGGTTTTAGAGGCGGGTGGATCAAGCTTGGGCACCAATACCACACTGATTCTTAGTGATGTGTGTGTGTGTGCCATGAGTGGAACCTGTCTTCCCCCAAAAGGATACGCTGAAGGTCTTATCTGCTTCTCCGGAGCACGATCTTGTCTGGAAACAGGGCCTTTGCAAATGCTGTCAGGTGTCTTGACCGTGAGGCCCTTATGAACGAGAAGTGGCACCAGAGAGGCAGAGATGCGCAGAAGAAGACACGCTATTTCCATGTGATGTTGCACCTGGAACCCAGGAATGGCCGAAGCCCCCAGAGGCTGGGAGAGCGGCGAGAAAGAGGTTCTTCCAGAGCCCCAGGAAGAGCCCCTAGGTCCATGCCTGAGCTGCAGATCCAGGAAAGAATGCATTTCTGTCCTTGTGATGTGTGGCTACAGCCATGTGGGAAACAGACACACCGGGCAACTCACTCAAGCCCCACCAGCCTCGGTTGCCACAACACCCCCTTCCCGCTGCAGGCTGAGTGAAAGAAGGCTGGGACACATCCAGCAGGCTCTTGACAGAGAAGTGGCCTCTCCCAGGTGTGGTTTTTCTGGTTGACCCAATACAGGCGCACGTCCTTTCCCAGCGCTCTGCTTGCCACGCTCCACAGACCAAATAAATACTCTGCCCGGCCCACATCGACTACTTGCCAAACCAAACTCACAGCCACTGAGGCCACGCCGACTCGTCCACAGTATCCCTACGCCGTGGGCATGGTGGCCCTGTGAGTTTCCGAGGCTGTGACTGGTGACGGGATTAGAAACACCATCTTTCTCCCTTGGAGCGGCTGGTGGTATTGAACCACGGATCTTGAGGATCTTAGCCCCGAAGGTTTGTGCCAACCCTGGGTGGGGCACCTAGTCGTGGCATCTTCCCAACAGCCTGTGTTCACTTCACAGGCTCCTTCCCATTTTGGAATTCTCACAGCATTTCACTCTCTCCTCAGAAGCATGGAAGAATGTACTAACCCCCAGCACTGTGCAGTGCAAACGTGACTTTCAGATGCCCGAGAAGGGCACAGGATGAGGTGACTTCTTTGACTGTGATATTGACTTGATTGCTGTGGGCTGGGAATGAACCCACAAGATTCCCCGGGGCTGCGTGCCACCATGAGGGAGACGGTGAGGAGACTATTTGGAGGTGCTAGTGGGGGGTAAGAGGGTCACATGCTGAAGCCAGCTGCATCTGCATTTGAGCTTTTCTCACACACTGAATGGGTTCTGTGAAGCCCATCAACACCCACCCCAGATGCCCTCCAGTTGACCCATGTATACAGAACGGTGCTCAGCAGAGTCCCCATTTGCTAAACGTTCAGAAGCAGGTTGCCAGACCTTTGCTGGGTGGACTTGAACCTGCAACCTTTTGGTAACCAGTGGAGGATGTTCACTGTTGGCACTACTCAGCCATACTGCCAAGTCAACGCTCCCGCACTGCCACAGCAGAACGGAGCCCAGGCTGGCAGAGGTCTCGGTGAAGTCTTTGTCTGAAGAAAAAGGGGGGCAAAGAAATTGAGGAGAAGATGGAGCAGGGCTGTGACAGTTCCCAGAAGCCAAGCTATCTTCCCTGGAGAGAGGTGGTGGCAAAGAAGAAGGGAATGGAGAAATGAATGGAGAAAGAGGTGAAGGCTTGCAGAGAGGGGTGTCTGGGAGCAGAGGTGGGTTAAAGAGAGGGTGGACTTGAAAACAGAAAAGAGAAGGAGGGTGTGGACTCTATGAGACGGGTGACCGCTCCATGTCCCAGGGCTTTGGGGTCAGTTCTGATGCCACTGCTCTGCTCCCTGGTGCCCACAAACCACCCACGTGTCCTGGGAATGCCAGCCTCTGGCACGCTGAGGCAGCCCCTCCTGCCCCGAAGTGGTCCCAGGTCCTCATCAGACCATGCATAAAAGATTTGATTGGGGAAACGGTCACCGAGAATTTCACGGAAGGTGGAACAGGAATAGAAAGGGCTAAGTTCTTTTCAAGGGCACCCAGGGCTCTTCACCATCTTTCCCGGGGGAGCCTGTCCACTTAGCATGCCGGTAACTGTGAGGGGGCTGGCACACACATGCAGGGACGTGCAGCTGCTCATGTCAGCCACACACTCCAGGGGAGCCA
Source organism: Nesogale talazaci (assembly GCA_004026705.1). Lineage (NCBI taxonomy): Eukaryota > Metazoa > Chordata > Mammalia > Afrosoricida > Tenrecidae > Nesogale > Nesogale talazaci. The sequence goes on along the minus strand of PVJH01023056.1, from coordinate 11,873 downwards.
GGCTGGGTCCCAGGAAGGGAAGGGACAGTGACCCAGTGATGAGGAGGGTCCTGTACATGAGCTGGCCCAGGCTAATGCTCAGCAGAGGACATGCGTGGCATGGCCAGGCAGACACCAGGAGCCTAGGTGGCATGCAGACCCGGGGTCGGATGCCCCTCAGGTGTGTTAACTGCGTGGCTGAGAACAAACGCCGCCTGGAGCCTTGGGTCCCTGACCTCTGACGTGGGCAGGGATGACCTGACTTCATTGAGAGGATGGGAATATTAGAAGCCAGAGAGATGTTCAGGAGGGGGGCGTCCCTGTCCTTCACGGACCAGGTCCTCTCACCAGCTGCTGAGTTTCTGCAGCGGGATCCTTTGGGGGAAGCCAGTTCTCTCAGAAGGCCACAGTGGGTGGTCCAGCATCCTGGGCTGGAAATGGGTCAATCGTGTAAATGCAATGGGCACACAAGCGGTGTCCCCCTGGGGGCTGGAAAAAGAATGACTCTGTGGCCCTCATGGGGCTGACAGGGGACAGAAGCTTTGTCCTTCAGCCTCAGCCTCAGTAACAGGGGCAGATTGACCTCCTCGAGGACGTGCCCGCTGCCACAGGGGCTGTTCGTGCCCGACCATCAGCACCATTGACAACGATGACGGCTTTGGACTGCTTTTCGGCCTCAAGTGAGCATCGTTGATAAGGAAACACCTATCCTCAGCAGGGAAGGAAAAGAAGTCGGCCAGACCGTTGGCGGTTACTGTTGAATCACGTACGAGACCGTGAAAAGGAAACATGCGCAAGCCCAGGCCCGAACGCTCGGCACCCCAGGTCTAAAGTCAGCCAGCCAAGCAAACACCCAATGGGATGATAAAAACACCACGGCCATCGGACCCAGGCGCTCTGGTGGCCTCTCGGCTACATGTTGTGTTGTTCACTGCAAGGTCAGCAGTTTGAAACCACTAGCTTCTCTGCGGGAGACAGACGCCACTTTCTGTGCCTGTAAAGAAAGGGCAATAGCCTCAGAAACCCACAGAGCCGGTTCTCCCTGTCCTGCAGGGTGACTGCAGGTCAGACTAGCTTTGATGGCAAAGCGTTTGATTTTGGCCGTTGAATCCGTGCTGAATGGTAAGGGGTGGCCAGGTGAGGTGTCTGTGGTTCAGTGGTAGAATTCCTGCCTTCTGAGTGTGAGATTGGATTTGGCTCCCAGTCCATGGTCCCCTGGCTGTCAGTGGAGGCTGGTGCTGTGATGCTGAACAGATCTCAGTGGAGTTTCTAGAAGAGCCTGGCGATCTACCTCTGATCACCCGTCAATGCAGTGCCCGTAAATCACAACGACTGGACTTGCTGTGGGTCACAAGGACGGGTACAGGACTGGGCCTACTTGGGGACTGCCTCAGTGCTCACTGACAGTGACATCCGGGTGTCCGAGACACACTGGAATGGCACTGCAACGGTCTCTTGGCACCACTGGGATGGCTATGCCTGGAAGCTGCCCCAGCACAGTGGTGGAGGCACGTGCCCCAGGTGGTGGAACGCATCATCGGTGTTGGAGACACCTCACGCCTCTCCATTCTCCCCACCACATCTCCCTGGGCTCGTCTCCTTGACTGGACATTCTTCCCTGTCACCCTCCTGCCTTTCAGCCTTCACTGTGGCTCCCTATGTCTGCCTCCCTCCCACCTCCAGACCAGGAACTCCCTTTCCTTCTACAGCTTCCACTGGAGCCTCTCCATGGAGCATCCCCACCTCTACTGCAATCACTCCCAGCTCCACCCCTGGTGTCACCTGCTCCTCCTTCGATCCTGGGGCCAGTTACCTCCAGGACAGGTGCTTGGTGGCTTCCAGGGTGCTGTCACTTTGGCACCCTGCTCCCTAGCAATTACTGTCCCTGTCTAGGGATGTTGAAAATGAGGTCTGGACAACTGAGCTGACTGGCTCAGAGGCACATTGCTAGGTGGTCGGCATCCTCCAGGCATCCATCCACCACCTGGCTGGGGACCACACTCTGCAGGCCACAAGCCCAGAGAACACAGGGAGGAAATGCTGGGCGGGAGGTACAGACGACTTGGTGTGATTGCATTTTCCCTAGCTCTCCCCTGCAGATCCTCGGCCATTATCACTGGCCAGGAGGACGCTGGCGGGTCCAGCTTCAAACCGATGTCAACACGGACTCAAATCACTGTGGGTTGGTCCGGCGGGGAAGCCCAGGGGTGACATATGCGCTGGCTCCCGCTTCTCTAGCGGACAGCCAGGTGGCCCAGACCCTGTCTCTAAGACGCCTGTTAGTCTTGCCTAGAGGTGATTACAGGGAGACCCGGTTCCCACGCCCCGCCCAGAGATGGAGGAGTCAGATGGACAAGAGCTTGACCTCATGCTTCACTGTGGACCCCAGGGCGGCGTAAGGGCTAAGGAAGGGCTAGGGCAGGAGCCTCTATGATGCCATGCGGGAGGGAACTCTGAGGGGTGGGAGGGAAGGGTCCCACACAGTCCAGGTCCACTTGTCTCTGGGGCTGGGATGCAGAATCCGTGTCAGCTACCACTAGCCTGACACGAGGGACATTTGTGGCCACCAAGCAGCTCTTCTCTCTGCGCTGGGCACCAGGACACCCATCTTCCATTGAGAACCTTCCTGGCCCGGACTCTCCATCCCTGTGGCTTTGCTGTTTTTAGGGGCTGTCCAGTCAGTTCCGACTCAGGGTGGCCCTGCGCACAACCCTGTCCAGCGCCGAACTTGCAATTGTTCTTACACTGAACCCATGGTTGCAGTCACCGCGTCCGTCCATCTGATCGAGGGCCTTCCTCTTCTCGCTGACCCCCCTCCTTACAGAGCACGATAGGGCTCTCCTGACGGTAAGGGCAGGAGATGCAGCCTCCCCAGCCTCGCCTTGTTCTGATCAGGCAGCGATGATATGAACCAGCCGGCCACCCTCCCAGGCCAAACGTCTGCAGCTAAACTGAAACAAAGAACGAAAAACCCACATGCTAGGACCCAGTATCAGGTGCAAGCGTCCTGAGATCAGACCACCTGACCTGCCGTCAGGCCTGTTCAGCGGATGGCTGGTTTTGTGCCGCAGATGTTACCTGGTCCCCGATCTCCTGGGCTCCCCGCTTCTTGGTCTGTTCTAGATGGCTGCTGTGGGGGCCCAAAGAGTTCCGTACTCGTCTAGATTTTAGAATCCCTCTGCGTAAGATTCTTAGGGCTATTAAAGCAATAGGCCTCAAACTGGCTGGATTGGAAAGGACAGAAAGAAATTGTCTTCAGATTCTGGGGGCAGGAACCAAGTCAAGGTGCTGGCCAGGCCAGGCTGCCTCTGAGGCCTCCCGGGAAAGAAGCTTCTGGTTTCTCCCAGCTTTGAGGAGCTCCCGACGCCCCGTGGTGTGTGGATCCACCGTCTCGTGGCCAGCTCTTCCTCCGTCTCTGTGTTTTCTCCTCTCTGTAGACTGTCCTTGACCTCAGTCCAGTCAAGACCCCATGTGAACGGCTCACACCTTCAGAGACTCTGTTTCCAAACAAGGTCACCTTCGCAACTGGTGGGGCTTAGGGTTTCAACCAGTCTTTGTTTGGAGGACACAAGACAACCTAGAATCCCATGTTTCTTACAACAGGGGCCGTTCTGAAATAAACCTACACCTTCTATTCTTCTATGGACATCAGCCGTGTTGCACTGCCCACATTAGCTCTTTCTCTTCCTGCTCGGGGCGCAATTTACCCGGGTGTGGTGCCTGGACTCTGTGCCATGGGACTCGTTCGGGTTTTTAGTGCTGGTCAGGTGAAAGGGAAGGAGCCTTGGGGGTGTACTGGTTACGGGATGGGCTGCCAACCACAAGGTCAGCGGTTCGAATCTACCAGCTGCTTCTTGGGGGGAAAAAACAGGGCTTTGTACTCCCAGAAAGAGTCCCAGCCTTGACACCCACAGCAGCGGTTCTAGCTTGCCTTCCGGGGTCTCTGTGTATTGACTCCAGGGCAGGGAGTCTGGCTCTGGCTTTTGTGAAAGAGACACGGGTGACCCCCTCACCCACCTCCCGCTTCGTGTCCTCACTGCTCCCGGTGGCTGCTCGCTAAGGGGAGGCCGAGTCTTCTCCGCTCTCCCTGCTAGCATGATGTGGGCCCCTGGCCATGTGCCTGCGCCTTTTTGTGCTCCTTGTGCCGAACACACTTCGAGCAGCCAAGCCTGCTCCTCAGCACATTGTCACCGCCATAGGCCGCTTCTCCTCCAGGCCCCCTTCCCTTGCTCCTGTCGAAGATGCACGTCCTTTCCTAGTCCGACCTCAGCAGAGCGGGAGATCGAGGAGGGAGGGGGAGTCCCACGGCAGAGCCGGCCCACCCCCTCCCTTGGGAGAAGCCTAGAGCCAAAGACCCCCCCCCCCCACTTTTTCTGTCAAACATTCTGGCGTCTGAATTCCTAATTTCCAGGATATGAATCTTTAGGAGTGGAGGGATGGCAGCTCCGGGTCTCCAGAAGGGTGAGTTAAGGGCAGAACAGGCCCACAGGCAGGACCTCAGATTCCTGAAATGCAGGAGGTGCCGGGTCAGGCCTGCACCCCCCCCCCCCTCCACATCAGTTTCCTTAATGCCAGGCTGCCTCCTCTCTAACAGCCGGAGACACTCTGTGATGCTACCGGCTCTTGCTGGGGAGATCATCTGGGTCCCCATGTTGTGTCTTTCACAAGCAGAGCAACTCTTGCTGACATGCCAGAGAACTGGAGTCACGAGGTTTGGGGTGGGTGGGCTTCAGCCACCAGGACCTATTGCAAAGCCCCATCTCCTCCCCCTCCCAGGATTCTTCTGAGCAGTTGACTTGATCAGCCCTTGTCTCAGGGAACCGACAGCTGCCTTAGGGTGCCCACCTCTCTTGGTTCAGAGGGAGCTGCACAGAGTTTCCCAGGACACAGTCTCCGAATCTCCCAGCTCCCGTTACCTGTGCATTCTGTGGGCCTGGATGCCCAGACTCTGGGTGACTTACTTTAATAGCCCGAGGAAACCCAGCCTGGGCTTCGAAGCATATGGACCTGCCAGTTAGGCCCCCAGACAGATATGACTGTGAAGAGACAACCCCCTGAGTGCTGACCACTTAGTGAAGGTATACTAAACAAGTTCTTTATGGTTTCTTTTTGGGACGGGCTTTACAATCTTCTCCTTTTTTTTTTTTTTTTAAGCAGCTAAATTGTTTTCTTGGGACCCCATCCAAGAACATTAGATGATAACTGCGTCCTGGGCTCCAGCTGCTCGTAGGACACGGGTCAGGTAAACAGAGTGGAAGAGGGAGGCTGCTCTTTGGAGCCAAGGGTGGGGGTACCCTCAGGGGAGGGCGCCCTGGGATATGTGGGGCAGCCCCAGGCTCCACCAGCTCGGAAAGTGTCCTTGGCAAGTCCGGTGAGTCCTCACAGGCTAGAGAGGGATCTTTGTGTGTCTGAGATCTGACCCTCTCTGCCCTAGGAAGAGTGCTTTCAAGCCACCTCCTTCTCACCCCCCTGTGACTGTGACCCCAAAAAGCCCAGTGTCTTCATTCTGAGCACGCACACTCCCCCTGTCCATCTTCATCTGGATCTTTGTGAAGCCCTCCCACTCACAGGAAGCTTGGCTCGGCTCCCGAGACAATCATGTCATGTTCCTGGCTAGCTCGAGAGAGGACACTACCTCTTGCAGGAAGGTTCGCTTGGCGGTGCCCTCCCTGGGCCCCTGGTCACCCCACCTGGGCTTTCTTTGCCTACGACCCTGGTGTTGTTCCTTGGAACTGCATCTCACACGCATGCCTTCATCTGTTTCTGCGCATGGCATTGGGCATGGAATCACACACGATTCATGTGTGGCCGGGCCCATCACGTCCCGCTGATCAAATCATCATCTGAGAGCAACGCTGTAGTCCCCACCGGCACCACCTCCATCTGCTGGAAACGACTCCAGGGCGTTCGCTCCAGGTCCCTTTATGATGTCCAGATGTGGGCTGCTGCCCTCAGATGCATCGTCTGTAATTAGGCTGTCAGGAGCTCTGAGCGTGATAAAGGCATTTGGCCTTGAGCAGCCTCCCTGCTTCCTGGCACCCCCGGTTTCTCCCCTGGCACAGGGAGGTGCACCAACGACGGGTTTATCGTCAAGGTCCCGAGACAGATGCAGTGTGTGCTTGGATAGAATGGAGTCTGGGTTTCTGCCTTAGGCACTAGAGGCGTTCTCATGGCTCTGGGGGAACACAAGCACACAGGCAGATGCTGCGGTGGTGGATGCTGCTGCGCCGACCCAGACCTGAGATCACCCTGAGGGGCCGGATCCCGCTCCATCTCTGTGATGGGACCACACAGCTCCACAGAGCTTCTCCATCAGCTGGTTTCTGGAGGTCTGTCACCAAGCCTTTCTTCCTAGTCTGTGTTAGCCAGGAAGTTCTGTTGGAAGCTGCCCCCCTCCCCCCACCGTAGCAGCACACCAGCCTCCACAGATCGACAGGTGGTCATTGCGCCTGGGATTTGTGGGCGAGGAATCTAACCCCGGTCTTTCCTGGGACTGAAGGTGAGAATTCTACCACTGAACTTCCAAATACCGCGTGTCTAGAGCTGACGGAGTGGGGTGTGAGACTCACGGGACGAAGTTCACTCAGTGAGGATGGCGTGGCCAGTGGGAATCGACTACAGAGGCTTAAGCAGGGCGGCTGTCACGGGCCAGAGTGAGGCTGACAGATGCCAGACTCTTCTGGACGCATACGGTACCACCCGAGTGCTTCTCATCGATTCTTCTCCAGGAAGGGCTGCTGCCTTTGG
>PVJH01023055.1:0-35550 GCA_004026705.1 Nesogale talazaci | reverse complement strand
TTTAGTAGTAAGAGAGATGTTACTTAGCGGGATAAAACAAAGATAGTTAATTAAATCCATTATCCCACCCCAGTTTTGAGAAAGGTGAATTACTGAAGTTATTGTTCCCTATTCATAACTTTCTCACCCAAGCTTCCTCTGAATGGCATTCATATTTTGATACCATCGCTGCACAACACAGGAGTGCAAGAGAGAAAAACGAAAAGTAGATTGAAAAGGGTGAAGTCAAACAAACAAACATAGAATATCAAAAGTGTATGAGTAGGAAAAGATTGGGCTAAGTGAAGTATCGATGAGGATACACGCAATCTTGCTTCTCCTTATCTTCCATGGCTAGTGCCCCATTTAACTGAATCTAGACGGGAATAATGTGATAATTTTCAGAGCAGTTGTTGTTGCTAGGTTGCATCACACCGGTTCAGACTCATAGCGAACTTATGTACAACAGAAGGAAGCATTTCCCAGTCCTGGGCCAGCCTGGAAATTGTTTATATGTTTGAGCCCAGAAGCAGAGGTTGGAACCTTTGGTCCCGCTCTCTCATTCTTTCATTTTCTGGGTTTAGATAATGAGATTTTGCCCTTTGCTTATAAATCATTGACTCTGGAAAGGACAAAGTAGAATCGGTCAGAGAAAACAGAACTAACCGCTGCTGATTTGCTCGTGTCCAAAAGTAGGCAGGAAGAGGAAGACAGAAATTCAGGAGAAAATTGGTTCAATAACAAAGCTGACGATTTTAGTTTTTTCTTTACACTGATTTCTCTCATAGGCCATGTACACCTGGAATAAGGTTTTGCAACAGCTTTAGAAGTGTTATAGATAATATTGCCACCAGGAGAGAAACTTCCACATAAGGGAAGGTCAGATAGAGAAAAACATACAATGGACTGTGTGCTGTGGAGGGAGAAAGAACTGTTTTGTTTGGTTTATCTGGATCATCCAAATGGTACTTGAACATGTTTCTATTACCTGTGGAACATTTTTCCATATTTAATAAATAGAAGTACTTCCTAAAATGATGTCTAAGTATACAGTTATACAAAGTATAAACAAAAACACTTTTAAAGAATTAAACTATTCACATGGATGTTTTCACTGTTATTTGATTCTAAATATGCATAGCATCAATATGTAAAGATCAAGCTTTGTTTGCATTGGTGACTACTCCCTAGATTGGCCTCAGTAGGAAGCACATCTCATGTACCAAGGGCTCAAGTAGAAAGAAAATTATTTGAGAATGATGATGGCAAGAGATATACAATGTGCTTGACCCAATGGATAGTGATAAGATTTGTATGAGTTCCCAATAAAATGATTTTTTTCAATGTATCTTTTCAGATCAATGTATAGAATTCATAGGCACTGATATTCTTCTCTATAATCATACTTCACAAAGATATTTCTATAAAATTTTGTTATTAGTTGTAAATTAATTTTTAAAAGAAATTGCATCCCCTCTTTTTGAGAACTTGAAGTTTAAAATGTTAAGATGTCAAAATGCAATCAAATTTGTGTGAAATAGAAGAGAAGATTTATATGAGTATATAACTATTAGTAAAAAGTGTCACTTGGAGGAAAATATGAACAAATATTTCACAAAGAAGGTATTCAGGTGACTGTTAAGGATATGCAGATAGTTACTTAACATAATTAGTTACCAGGGAATTATAAAATGAAACCAGGTTAAGATACCATGATACAGCTCATTTGGATGGCTGAAGTACAAGTAAATTAAAACAAAATACTTGAAAGCATCAAATGATGCCAATAGAGCAAGTGAATCTCTTCATCAGGGATAACAGGAATATAAAATCAGGCAGTCACTCACACTAGAGAAAAGTTTGATCATTTAGATTTTCTTAATTTTATTTTAAAAATTAAAATGAAACAAACCTACTGTTTGATCCAGCTATCATAATCCTCCCAGTGAAAAGGAAACTAAGTTCATGTATATTCTTGTGCATGGATGTCTAAATATACAGTGTGTAAAGGGTAAAATCCTAGACAAACATTCTTTTGTTTAATGATCTACTTTTTTCAAATTAAAAACAGAATGCATTTTAAGGAATTAAACTATTCACACGGTTAAATTATTCTTAATAGTCCCAAACTGGAAATAACCCAAATATCCTTACGTCAACTGCTGCGCCTCCATAAATGCAGCAGTCTAGATGGATCTCCAGAGACTGGTAATCAGTAGAAAAAAGCAATCCCCATAGGTGACATATTCCGATGCCAGTTACCGTATATAACGATCTCGGAATGCTGTAATTATAAAAACCAAGAATAGATTTTCCCAGGGGTTGGAATGGAGGCATACGTGGGATGTGAATGTGATTATAAAGGAAAATGGAGGGATCTTTGTGTTGATGGAAAGGTGTTGTAATTTGACTGTGTTGATGTCAGTATCCTCGTTATAATATTGCTCTCTAGTCTGCAAGATGGGGAGACTGAGTAAAGGGTATAAAGCAACTCTAAACGGTATTTCTTGTAACAGAATGTAGATCAACTATTATCTCAAAAACAGGAGGCTGAATTACAAGCTGCATCAGCTCATGCAGTTATTTTCCTCTTCAAAATCATCCAGTAGCTTCCCATCACACAAAATCCTCAATATCACCTCATAGACTGTGGCCTCTAAGATCCCTTTCCAACTCCTTCCTAACTAGTCTGCCACTGCCTGACTTTGTCCCAATCACCCTTCATTTCTTTGCATTTCTCCAGAACTCTGAGGCCTTTTCTACCTTGGAACCTTTGTGCCAAACTAATATCACTGCCCCTGAATGCTCTTCTCCCACATTTTAACATGGGTTATTATTCTCTTACTTAATGCAGTTGATCCAATTTCAACTCCTTAACCTCAATGGCTCAATTTCACTAGCTAACATATCCCTTTCAGAAAGAGGACTTCCTTAGCCACTTTATCTAAAACAGTGTACACACTTCCCTTCTCATTTTCTGATGCTGCTTAATTTCTTTATTCTTACGTAAAGCATCTACTTACACTGTCAGATGGGCATTAGACTACTAACTGCAGGGTTGGCAGTTCAAACCCACCAGTCCCTCCAAAGGAGAAAGGTGAGGCTGCCTGCTCCCATTAAGATGTATAACCTCAGAATAGGGTCACGATGAACTGGAATCAACTCACTGGCAATGAATATTGCTTCATTTGGGGGGAGGGTTAACATTGTGGCACTATGTTTGAATTTCTTTACTTACATAATAAATGGTAGCATTGTGTTCATTAGGGTAAAACTGCATCTTACTTATTCACAATCAAATCCTATTTGTCTTCTAAAACAACATTCATTAAATAAACACTTCAATGAATGAATTAATAGACAAAAACAAATTGGAAAGTATGCATACAGATTTGAGAAAAGTTGTATATAAAATACACCTCAAAATTCATTAAATATTATTTAGTCATCCCATTAGGCATATAAGGAACCCTGATGTTGTAGCTACCAGCCATTCCTCAGGAAAAAATATGAGACTTTCTGTTCTCATAAAGACTTAGCACCTCTGAAGCCCACAGGGACAGTTCCACTTTGCCCTCTGGCATTTCTGTGTTGGAATAGACTCAGTAGTGGTGCATTTTGTTTCATCTTCAGTCAAGTATGTATCCATTACTTCACTTCTGTGTAAGAGAAATGGTAACTAGTACCTCTTGACCATTCATCTTTTTGCAGGAGATATTGGGTTATGACCTAAGTGAAAACTATTCGATGAGAATCAATTCAATTGAAATAATTTTCTGGTTATTTCTGCTAACCTGCCCCATAGAGAAATTATATATATAACCATCTTGTCCTTATTAAAATCCATAAACATGTATTTATGTAAGGGCCTTACCAGAAAACAGTGCTATTATCACCAAAGAATTATACTAGTCAGTGACTTAAAATATAATGTGAGGAGTGTAATGAGATATCAGTTAAATGCTCTTGAATCTGTGCACTCTAATTCCACTTCTTTATTTGACTAATGCCTCAATAGACTCCAGTGTTAGAAAAATCATCTTCCAAATGCAAGCCCTGGGACTGCTGCTCCTTAAGGTTTTCAAGCACTGTAGCATCCATCTGATATTTTCATAGCATCATCATAAAACCCTGCAACAAAATGTTACCTGGGTTTCCAAGAAGAATATTTTAGAACAAAGGACAATAATAACTGAATTCTAATTCACGAGTTGATGAGCTTTTTTCTTCTGAAGTGCCATAATATGAAGTACTCTGCTTCTAGAAATTCTTAAATGACAGATTTAGTGAGAAATCTTTACATCCACTGATAGCCAATGCTTCTCACTGTATTCTGGAAGGAAACGAGGAACTCTCCTTCACTTTTTTGCCTACATTAATAATTCTTCTCTTTGCTGTAATAGATTTCTAGGAGTAGATATTGGTAAATACTATATATTAATTCAGTTTCGGGGGCAGGTACATGGGAACAAAAGGGTGAGTCAGTAAATGAGCAGCTATAGTTTGGTTAGGTTGCATAAAGTGACATTCAGTGTCCATCAGAAAATAGCACACCCACTTTAATTGCCTTCAATTTCTTATATTTGGAATATTGGTGTTTTCCCAAGCCAATTATACTTTATCATATGCCAGTAAAAACAACTGTACTTAAGACATTCTTTATTAATTTATGCATATTCCTTCAATTCTGAAGGTGAGTTATTCTTCATATAATCCAGTTTACAGATTGAATAAGTATAGTGAAAGGATACAACACACACACACACACGTGCCTTTCTTGATTTTTACCATGAAGTATTCTCTTGTTCTGTCCCACAACTACCTCCCAATCCATTTATGCATTCTCCATGAGTACAATGAAGTATTCTGGATTTCCCATTCTTCTCAAGGTTATCCATAGTTTGCTATGGTCCACAGTCAAATGCCTTATCATACTCAATGAAATATAGGTTAGCATATTTATGGCATTCTTTGCTTTGAGTAAAGATTGTTCTGGCGTCAGCAATGATAGCCCTTGTTCCACGTGCCTCTGGTGGCTTCCTGTCATTGTACTGCTGCAACTTTTGTTGGATGATGTAAAGCAAAATTTTACTTGCACATTATATTAATGATGTGCTTTATAATTTGAGCATTCTGTTGAGTCTCCTTTGTTTGGAATGGGTACAGATGTGGACCCCTTCCCTTCAATTTGCCAAGTAATCTGTCTTCCAAATTTCCTGGTGTAGATAATAAGTGCTTCCACTGCTTCATGGACTTGTGGAAACAGTTCAGTTGGTATCCCATCAATTCTCAGAGCCTTCTTTTTGGTTAATGCCTTCAGTACAGTTTGAACTTCTTCCCTTACAATCACGGGTTCTTGCTCATACGCAACCTCCTGGAATGGTAAAAGACCAACTATCTCTTTTTGGTACAGGAACTTTATATTCTTTCCACCTTCTTTTGATACTGAAAAATTCAATGTTTTTACAATAGAATCTTTCAACATTTGAACTAAATGCCTGAATTATTTTTGTCTGTATCACTTTCATGGTTGGTGTGCAAATTTGATTTATAGTTGTAGTGATTGAATTTCCTTGAAGAAGAATGGATATGATCCTATCACAGGTAGTATTGTTCATTGGCATAGATCTTAAAATGTTCTTTTTGATGTAATGCCATTCCTCCTGTTTTTGACATTCCCAGAATAGGAAGCCATATGATTTTCTGGTTCAAAACGGCCAATATCAGTCTATGTCGTCTCACTAGTGCCTAGGATATCAATATTTATGTGTTTCATTTAATTTATGAAAACTTAAAATTTCCTAGATTCACATTTAGTTTCCAATTCAAAATTCCAAGTGCCAATGATTAGAATTTTCCTGCAGTGTTTCTTCTCATTTTGAGTTGTGCCTCATCAAGAAATGGGGTTCCGCTCATAGACTTTACTCTGTCCACATCATTATGGTCGACTCTAGTTTGAGAAGGCAGCTCTTCTTCAGTCATATTTTAAGTGCCTTTGTCCTGAGGGATTGATCAGGCTTTATAGATTTCAGTATATGACAAAGTTTCCATGCTGTCTGTAAGGTTTATAGAGGCGGATTCCTTCAAAGTTGATAGCAGATTACTTCTTTGTCGTCTGCTTTCAGTCTGAAGGTTCTGCTTAAACCTGTGCTCTTTGGATAATCCTGCTGATCTTTGAAATGCCAATCGCATAGCTTTCAGAAAGACTTGACACCGCAGTTAGACAAACTGACAGGCAAGGGACGGCACTCACTCGGGCTTAGAGTGGACCATACACCTAATGTAGGAATGGGCACTGCCAGTCATACCCATAGCTGAAATTTCAATGAAAATCTGCTGGTTGCATAAGCAGCTGAGATAGCTGTATAAAACTCTGCATCTTTCCCAGGAAAACACTGCCACTCCTCTGAAGCCAGATGAAGAGTGTAGAACCAATGATGATGGAAATAACTCAGAGGATAACAGAGATGATTCATGGAAAATAGTGGCTGCAAAATGGAACAGAGACATGGAAACAACAGTGAAGTGGTGATGTGCACAGAACATTAGAGCAGAGCCGTGGCTCTCATTGATTGCTGCTAGACCCAGAGCATTCTGTCCTGCAGAGACAGTAAATTGCCATTAGGATGGAAAAACAAGATTATCTGATCTTCTGGCAGAGTACATAATGTGTAAATGCATTGAAGTAAAAGCCGAAACAGATCCTCCTGGCTTATCCCCCCCACCACCCCCATATTCTGTCATCTCCTCCTCCTTAGCCAACAAAGCTACAACATAATGTGAACTAGGGCTAAATGGGAATTGGATTTATATCCTGTTGGTCTTAACAATAGGGCAGATGATTCTGAGCATAGCCACATGCCCCGTGGGTAGGTGAGACTCCAAAGTAAAATCCTCTTTCCAGAAGGGTTTATAGAAGAAGAGACAGTGGGTTTAAAAGACTAGTGACCAACTTCTGAGATTTAGCCTCTAAAAATCCTTTTAGGGTAACCAGTCGTAGGGATTGTATTGCACTGGCAGGCATTTTGTTTCATTGTGCCTGGGGTTCCTGTGAATCCGCAGGTGGATGGGGGGGAGGGGGTTACGATTGAGAAGGGACTCAAAGACAAATGACAAACAACAAGAAGAAGCAACGTTGTAAACTTGATTTCTTAACCAAGTGAGACAGAGTCATAAGCAGTGTGTTAGTCAGGCTTTTTAGGGTCCTGCCATGCTTGATAAAGTGAAGGGCAGCAAAGAAAATGAAGAACCTCTAGGAGAAGGATGGATTGACACAGGGCTGCAACAATGGGCTCAGATACAGGTACAACTGTGAGCAGGACACGGGGCGATGCTTTGTTCTGCTGTGCATAGGGTCCTTTGGAGTTAAAACTGATTCAAAGACACTTAACAGCAAGAGCATTGCTTTCCTAAATTAAAAGAGTTGGAAAGGGTGGAAGATTTCAATACCATATCATTCTCCTCCTTTGTTGAATACAGTCGTGAGGCCTACAGCTGTATGTTCAGTCTGTGGAAGCACTAGAACAAAAGCAATATGGGTAATGGCAAGTGCTTGGGACTCTGATGTCATAATGAAGCTTCTACTCCTAGTTTCTTACTATGAGGGAAAAGTATGCACAATGGACTATCATTCAACCACAAAGATAAATGAAACTCTGATGCATGCTACAAGATGGATGAGCCTTGAAAATATTATTAAGTGAAAGGTACAACATCGAAGCACAGCTATGTCAATGAAAATCAAGACAAGAAAAATGCTTAGAGACAAAAAAGTACAGTAGATGCTACCAACACTTTGCAAGAGAGAGAAATAGGTAATCCGTATTCATTGGGTATAGAGTTTCTATTTAGAGAGATGAAAACAATGAGGGAAATGGACAATAGTGATCATTAAACAACAAATACCCTTAAAGCCACAAATAAATTGTTAAAATGGCAAATTTTATGGTGTATCTCACTGTCATATTTTTCTAAAGGTTATGTATCCAACTAAGTGACTAATTTTGTGTGCTTGTTATTATAGAGAGTCAAACAAATTTCCTAACTGACGAGATATAAATCATCTATTGAAAATTTACAAGATGTTAGTTACTTTTTAAGAATTTCATGTGTGTTATCTCATTTCATTCTCCCAACAGACCAATGAGGCATATTATTTCATCTAGAAAAGCTAAATGACACTTTAAAAGAAGACACACTTAGTAATGTCAGGGTAAATTTAATTGGTAAGTTTTATTATACCTATGTTTATTTTAGGATCCCTGATTGTGGGGTATGCATTGAGCTGCTAGCCACAGGGTCTGTGGTTCAAACCCATCAGTTCCATAAGGCAGCGGTGAGTCTGTCTAGAAAGATTTGCAGTCTCAGAAACTAGAAGGAGGAATTCTATTCTGCTCTCTGGGGCCACAATGAGTTGGAATTGACTTAGTAGCAGTGAATTTTTTGGTTTATATCTCTTTTAGGCACTTAAACTGATCAGTCTTCACTTCTCATTGCACTCATAACAATTGAGATTTCTTACCATGGATACGACTTTGATTTTTATAGTATAGATGCAGGCTATAATAAGAGATTGACTTAAGTAATCGGCCATTTGAGTTTCTGTGGGTGTATGATATAGCTTGCTAATATCCAGCCATCCAGAAGCTTTCATTATTTTAAAATACATTTTCATTATTTTAAAAATATTTTTAAATGGCAGTTACATCCTTAAAACCCTGTCTTTAATACACCTTCTTTCTTCATCTCCTCTTTAAAGAAAAGTGAGTGGAACATTAAGTGGAGCAAATTGACCTGAACCTCAGCGATAAATAAAGGAGGAAATTAGCTTGCAAAGAAATGGTTTGTACTTCCTAGAATGTATTAGCAGCATGGTTGTGGGGGTGGATGTTAGGAGCAAGGGAGACAAATTGAGAAACCAATTTCAAATTAGATTTTAATGTCACTTTGGAATTCTAGTTGCAGACCATACAGAGAGTGAAATGACTGAAAAATTCTTTGGTATTGGCTTATCTATAAAATTATTATTTAGTTCATGAATTCGACAACATAATCCCCTTTGTGGAGGGTATCGCTGAGTTTACAAATTGGTTCTTCAGATCCAACTCTTTTATGAACTGGAGTCTATGACTGTTAAGGTGATATGTCGGCTTGGCTGGAATGGAATTTTCAGTGGTTTGGCAAATATTCTGGAATCCTCCTCCACTTCATGATCTTCTGTTGAAAGGAAAGTTGCCTTGTGATTGTGGCCTGCATCCAATAAATATTGATTTTCTGGCTCCATCTTTATCCTGTGTCCAACTCATCATCCTCTGGCCTTCCATTCTTCAGGATGTGAGGCAAAAGTCTGCTGTCCCATCTGTTGATTTGGGGTGTATCAGTCACTGCAACTACTTAAGGCAGGAGAAGCTTCCAGCCTGACGTCTGACCCATGATTTGGGACTTGTCAGGCTCCACAAATGTGTGAGATGAAAGGCGATAGATGATAGATAGATGATTGATGATAGATAGATAGATAGCTTATAGATAAATAAATAAGTGTATGTAAATTTATTTTGTTCTCCAAGACAATCCCAGCTGAGCCACGGTAGTGTAGTGGTTGAGTATGGGACTGAGGCCCACTTGCTTGGTGGTTCAAATCCAGCAGCAGCTCTCCAGTGCAAGGCTGGGCCTCCTGCTCCCACCAGAGGGCAGTGATGCCCCACCCCCCCAAAAAAACCCTGTCTAAAACAGATTGTCTCTCTAACTTTTAACAGAATCCTATTAGAAATAGGCTTTTCTTTATTGGGTTAATGAGGCCATGTAAGTATAGGGTGTTTTCTTAGCCTAATCACATCTGGGTTCTAACCAAACCAATAAAAAACAAACCCACTAACACCAACTTTATCCCATCTGATAGCAACCACATACAGCAGAGTAGAACTGCCCAAAGAGTGTTCTCTAATTTTTAGTTAGCAGAAAAACCCTTAACAATTATGCTACCAGGGATCCTGATATAGCGCCCAATTTTTTATAATACATTCTATACGAGAAGCCTTTATATAACATTGATAAATAAAGATCTTATAACTGAGAATTAAATTCACCTTTGCTGGTGTGGAACTTGGGTGGTGGTAGCAGCACTTTGTAGTTAACTTTGTTAACTACAAAGTTAGTGATTCAAATTCACCAGTTGCTCCTCCGAAGAAAGATGGGGCTATCTGCTCCTATAAGAGATGACAATATTGGAAACCCTGAACAGACTGCTCTAGGACAGAAATCATTGGATAGCAGTAAGTTTGTTAGGCAAGACTAGAGTTCCTTATACTCAATTAAAGACTTACCATATTATCTCATGGTCTCCTATGAAAGACTTCCTTGGCATTTTCCCCCATATTCTAGGCCTCAGTAGACAGATATAATTTTAAAAATTATTTAATGAGGGCTAATACAACTCATATCACAATCCATATGTACACCCATTATGCCAAACACATTTGTACATATGTTGCCATCATCATCATTTTCAAAACATTTTCTTTCTACTTGAGCCCTTGGTATCAGCTAATTTTCCCCCCTCCCTCATCCTCCCTCACCCATGATCCTTGATAATATATAATATAATTTTTTCATGTCTTATGCCAATGGCTATCTTCCTCCACCCACTTTTCTGTTGTTCATTCCCCTGCGGGGGAGGTTTTATGTCAACCATTGTGATCAGTTTCCCCTCCCCCCACCAACTTCCCCCTATCCTCCTAGTATTGCTACTCTTATCCTTATTCCTAAGGGATTTATCTGTCCCGAATTCCCTGTGTTACAAGCTCTTATCTGTACCACTATACATGTAACGTAGAATTGGGGTCCTAATAGTGGGGACTGAGGAAAACATTAAAGAACTAGAGGAAAGTTGTATTTCATCAGTGCTATACTGCACCCTGCCTGGCTCTTCTCTTCCTTGTGATCTTTCTATGAGGTTTGGGGTCTCCACCACACTTACACACTCGTACACACACACATACTCACACACACCCCTTCACATTGATATGATTTTTTGTTCTGGGTCTGTGAAGCCTGATACCGGATCTCATCAACACCTAATGATCACGCAGGATGGTGTGCTTCTTCGATGTAGGTTTTGTTGCTTCCCAGCCAGATGGCTGCTTGTCTATCTTCAAGCCTTTTAAGACCTCAGACATGATATCTTTTGATAGCCAGGCACTATTAACTTTCTTCACATTTGCTGATGTACCCATTTTGCCTTTCAGGAAAGGTAAGTATTGCAGAATCCCAGGTTATTAGAAAAAAAGTGTTCTTGTGTTGAGGGAGTACTTGAGTAGAGGCCTAATGTCTTTCTGCTACCTTAATACTCAACGTATAAATTTATGTACATAGGTCTAGTTCCCTATTGTTATACCTATATAAATATATTTGCATATATACTTATGTCTTTTGACCTCTATAAATTTCATTTGCCTCCTAGTTCTTTCCTCTATTTCTTTTTACTTTCTTCTTGTCCCACTATCATGTTCAGCTTTCATTCACCTTTCATTATTTCCTCTTGACTACATTGCACTCGATCAAGCCCCACTAGGCATCCTACACTATCCTTGCCATCAATTTTAAATCACTTGTTGTTCCCTTGCCCCTGGATTTGTTGGCTCACCCTTTTCCCACAATATCCTCTAGCAACTGAAAGGAAAGAAAATGTTTTCCTTTGCTGCTTCTGAGGCCTAATCCCACACAGACTGTGATGTGAGAAAATCCCCCTATTGAAGTGTGCCTCTATTCAAAAGGCCTGCTGTTCAAGTCACCCGAAGATGCGCAGCAAACCCACTTTAGGACTTCTCTCAGCCCCCAACACAAGGTGTAATGAACAATGAGGAAGCCAGCCCAGGGTCTCCTTAAAGGCAGTAGATCTACCAATTAAAATATGTGGGTGGATGAGTTGAGAGTCATAATGTCTGGGATCACAGACTAGCTCCAGTGCTTACTGCTTAGTTCCTTGATCCTTACTTAGCTCATTGAGCAAATAGTTTGTTCTGTCTCTTCTTTGGTTTTCTTATTTATAAAATGGAGCTAACATTTAACTCAGTCTCCAAAGTGTCCAATGCAGTGACTCATTGGAGGAGGTTGGCCCATGGTAAGTGATGTAGTCTTACACAGTCACATCATTGAGTAGTATGCAGACAGGCAAGGAGAAGTGTTCAGTAACCTAAAATTCAAACCTTAGTTCTCAGAAAACATGAATTCTTAATATTTGCTTCTGTTTAAACAATCACACACACACATCCAACAATATAGTGTGGAGTCTTCTCAACAGTTTAATCTGTTTACTCCCCTCATCCTCTTTTGTCTTGGAAATGTGAGGGGTATTGCCATCTTTTTACTCTGCAGGAATGTCCATCCATTAATGTATCTATCCCCAAATAATCTTTTCACCTATTTCAGAAGTCTCCATGCTGATTTTATTGTTGAGGGACCTTAGAGCATTTTGAGAATTCATGACAACTATTATCATCTCTTTCTCACCAATCCCTTCTCGCACATGCAAGGGCAAGCCAAATAGTACTGCTGCTAGGGTTTCAATTCAGGTATGCAGAAGATTATTCCAAACACTAAGTGGCCAGTGCTTGTGTCTGTGATCAGTGGATGGCTGCGGACAAGTACACTCTGCAATTCACTTACCTCGATCTCATTTGGGCGCCTACCAAAAAAAGTTCTAAACAAACAGTGATGTCTAAGGGGATCCGCTTGACCAAAATTTAAAGCAGAGAAGTGAGCTCAGAAGAAAAAGGTGACTGCTTTTTGAGATTCTAAAGAGGTCATTTGACAGCTTTTCTTAAAGGATGTAGAAGAAGTTCTAAGAAAGTGAAAATTAGCCTTGGTGATAGTGTTGCAGTGTAAGATTTTTTTTTTCTATCAGAATGAGGCATCAACTCATGAAAGCCACGCATGATGTCAATCTCTCCTGGCAACATGCCCGACGTATATAAGATGAGGTCTTCCCATCCTTACCTTTGAAGAGCATTCTGCCCACACTTCTTCCAAGACTGATTTGTTTGCACCTTTGACAGCCCATGGTACTTTCACCTTTCTCCAGCACCATAATTCAAAAACATTTCTTCTTTGGTCTTCTATATTCATTGATTAACTTCCATATGCATATGAGGTCATAGAAAATACCATGGCTTGAGTCATGTGCACCTTAGTCCTCAAAGTAACATTCTTGCTTTTCAATGCTCTAAAGAGGTCTTGTGCAGCATATTTACTCAGTGAGTGCAATGTATCATTTGGTCTCTTGATTACTGCTTCTATGAGCATTGATTGTGGATCCATGTAAGACAAAATTCTTGACCAGTTTGATCTTTCCCCATTTATCATAATACTCATTGGTCCAATTGTGAGAATTTTGATGTATTGGCATTGGGTTGTAGTTCATACAGAAGGCTCCAGTCCTTAATCTTCATCAGCAAGTGCTTCAAAATCCTCAGTGTCCTCAAGTAAGGTTGTGTTGTCTCCCAAATGCAGGTTTCTGTAGATATTTTAAATATGTTTTACTTTAGAACTTTTAAGGGAGGTTTGGGACTACAAATGAAAAGAATAGAATATCAAAAGTGAAATACTGTAGTGCTTCCAGAATAATGGCATAGGATGAAAATAATATTTGGATGATCAGATAATGTCCCTTAGTTCTCCAGACTTCAAGGTAGCTTTAGTCTCTATTTCCTCAACAGGAAAATGAGCAGATCTTAGAGGTTGTACATTTTAGTAGACACTCCAAAATATGGAAGAAGATCAAATTATAAGGAACTTGAGCATTGTGCAGCTCATGCTCTAAGAGGAAAACTAAACCCATTGCCATCAAGTTGGTCCTAATTCACAGCAACTCCATGCAGGGTTTCCAAGGCTGGGGAATGTTACATGAGTTCTTAGCCTCAGTCTTCACCTGTTGAGCAGCTAGTAGGCTTGAACTTGTAGACAGCAGGTCAAGTACTTACCCAGCAGCACTACAAAGGCTCCTTATATCATCCTCAGTTCCTTTTAAAATGTCTCTTTTGTTTTGTCCTGTGATTTTCTTAATTTTCAACTATCACCACTATCTCCAATAATATTTGAATTATCCCAAACAAAAATTGGGTATCTGTTATGAAATAGTTTTCCATTTCCCTCTACCATAAGCTCCTAGCAATTACAGATTCACTTTCTGTCTCTGCCATTTGATTTTTCAAGGTATTTCTTATAAGTGAGATTATAAATTATTTGTCCTTTTGTGTCTGGCTTATTTCATTCATCATAAACTTTTCAAGGTTCATCCAGACTGTAGTTTGTATTCGAATTTAGTTTCCTTTTATGACTGAGTAATATCCCAATATATATATATAGTATATAGTAATATTCCAACATATAATATTTTATTTATAGATTTTTCTGTTGCTGTATATTTGAATTGTTTTCTCTTTGGGGCTATGGTAAATAATGTTAGAATCAACTGACTTTTATTTATTTTATCTTTGGGTGTACAGAAAATAAAACATTTCTCATTTGTATTTCGATTCCCTTGTTTCTTTCCTACTTGAAAACTATCTGATCTTGGAAACTTGTAATGGAGCAGTGGCGGTAGGCAGTTTTGTGTTGCCTGTGATTCTCCTCAGTAAACCAGGACACATTGATTCTTTTCAGTCCTCGTGGTAAATCCTTAAAGTAGATCTTCCCAATTTATAGAAACTAAAGCTGAAATTGTGTACATTACACAGATTTTTGACCCAGGGATTTCTGCTTCTGAAAGTAGATTCCCTTCCCCCCCCCCCCCCCACATTTTCTTATGTAACTTCTGAAAATTTTAGTCCCTATGTGATTTTTGTGTATGGCAATGAAAGAATGCATGAGAGAGAAAGAAAGGAATGGATTTGGCTCTTAGATGTGTGTCTCCAAATGAAAGGACACCAAGAATCACATTTGTGTGTGCATGCTCTTTATTCCACTGTGTTTGTTTGGGCAAGGACAAGGGAATGACAGGCTGAGAGACAGGCATCTCAGAGCCCAGGGACAGTGGGAGTCCATGGCAAGAGGGGTCACGGTTCCTGTCTAGAAAATAGAGCCATTTTACCCAGTTGACAACTTCAAGAAGCATATAACCAAAAGAATAGAAGTTGGATGTTGAAATCATTTTGAAAAATCATTTGCATAAATCAGTGACTTGGTCAAGTGCATTTTATGGATTTGGGAATGGGTCTTGGGATGAAATACTGCGGAGTCTGTAACAGATTGGTTATTCTAAAGAGACACAAAGTGTTGGCATTTTTTTTAAGTAAAATTTTACTCTTAATAAATATTTAAAAAGCTCTTAGGCAAGGAGTATGGAAATGGTGCCTTGGGATCAGCATTGAAAGTGAGGTCATTTCCTGTGCAATGAGATGCGACACGGATGAACATTTTATGGGAATCCTCACTGGGTAAAGCACATTTGGAGCTCTCCCTGTGAGTTGGCTGCTAAGCACAGATCAGTAGTTTGAATCCACAACGTTGTTTTGAATCCAACTAAGGGGAAAAGTGAAAAGTCCCGGGACACAGGCTTGGCCTAGATCTCTGGAAAAATTAGTTTCAGAGTCATGATCATCATTACCCCACCTTATAGGAAATGCATGCTGAAATACCCAAATTAAATTATTGAGAAAGATTTTTACTTCAAGGTCACTGTAAACATGAAAACCTATGAAAATGAACTCATATCATTCTTTCTTGATGGTATCAAAACAAGCTCATTCATAGGCACACATAACCTTAATATCAAATTAGAGTTATTTGAAAGAATATTAATCAATTTAATTATAATATCTAATGGTAAAAAATGCATTTTCATAAATATGTTTGCTTTCAAAGACCTTGTGATATCAGTCAAAATAAATTATCTTTCTATATCACATTCTTCAAATGAACTGCCTAATAAAGAGCCACAAGAAGCAGTTTATTTACTTGAGACTCAGAGTCACCTCAAGGAGGGAAATAAAGAATCTCAAAAGAAATGCTCATCAAATCAAGCCAGAAGTCCTCAGGCGGCATCTCATCTACTTTCCAAGGTGTTCTCTAGAGAATGCCATTCAAATAGATGCCATTTGGGGTGATAAGTCACAAATAAATAGTTTATTACGTCACTGCCTGCAATTTCCACTTATAAGGTTCTATGTTATGACAATTATCAGCAGCATAACATTCTTAAAATAACTGCCATGGACTTGATGATGATTCAAAGTGACTCTGTGTGTTTCTGAGACTGGTAACATTTTACAGGAGTTGAAAGCCCATCTTTATTCCTGAAGAGCTGTTGGTGGTTTTAAACTGTGGATCTTGCTGTCTACAGTCCAATGCACAACCAGGATGGGCACTCATCTGCAAGAAATTACGCAATTGCAAGTGACTGCAGTTAGGCTAACCTACATTAAAAGTCCCCAAGGTTTCAAGTAATCCGGGTAGGTCCTACCTGGATCCTACGTAGGATCCAAGCCTAGAATACTTGCCTGAAAATTGCCTACTGATTTTCTCAAGAAGTCTGGGGGTCTCCTAGCCTAATTATAGAGGTGACATTCTCCTGTGACCAATCAAAAACCTAATGGTTGCCCATTCTCACTGTGACTTTCAAGAACTAAGGATCTCAGACAAATCAAGCCCACAGAGCAAGAGGGCAGCACTTAAGCAACATTAAAGTGGTACATTTGGTTACTCAGAACTTTGGCTCAAATACTGGGATTTCCTGTAGCTCTCCTCACCAATGAGTACACAAGTGCAGAGTGACCAGAGCTCCTTGAAAACAGAAGTCCTTCCATCAAAGGCCAAAGCAGAGCTTTGTCTTTCAGATGCCCTTTGGGTCTCATCAGAACTGGAAGACCTTAGGTTTATAGAGAGTAGACCGTATTCTGTGTTAGCAAACAGAAGCACAATTCTCCTTAACCATGAGACCACAACATGAAACATGTTTTCATTGGAAAGAAAAATCACAAATTATTTTCTCACAATGATCACTATAATTTCAAATTACTTAATTTAAAGCATAAACCTCAAGCCAGCATCGTGATGGGGAAAGAGGAGGGGATTAAGACTCGTTTATCAAGACTAGTATGAGTTACATGGAAACTTTCATTTCCCAAAGTCAAGCAGACATTTCACCAGGACATCGATCTTCTGAGATTTTAATCTACAGTATAGAGAATTTCAAAATGGCCACATTCACTATTCCAGTCTTCCTGCAGAGCTCCTTGCCTGTCCTTTGATCCTAGTTTACCTGAGACATTGGAGTCTTGAGTTATCTTTTAAGGCTGGAAATGGACCTGTTGGCTTTCAAAAACTTAAAGCAAATAAACTGACAAAGAAGGAGTTTTTCAGGTTACTCATCAGCGGCAACAACAACAATTGACCTTTACAGGAGATAGAACTAGACACTCACTGAAGTCACCAAGGGGCATTGTGACAAAGTATGAGAGAAACAGAGGAAAACAAAAGCAGAGAAAACCTATTGGGTCAAGTTCTGCCATGGAATACCTGGAAATTCATAAATTGGTAAATACAACTGAGCACTCCTAGTGGTGCAAAGATGCAATTTTGAGACATATGCACGAGCTGCAGCCTAGTAACTAGTTTTATTTTTTTATAAGATTACATGCTGATTTTTAAGGATCCCATAAGAGACCATGAGAGCCTATTTCTACCTTGGCCTGAAGATCACTTTTTCCAGAAATCAGTAGAAGATGCTTTAGCAGTTCCTAGATGAAATGAATGCACAGTAAGAAATAATAAGATTTGAGTCTCAGAAAACCACATTGAACCAATAGAACATCCGGAGTACTTTACTGATGGGTTCTCCAGAGTCCATGGAATGCGGTGGGGTAAGACACCCCTTCTTGGACACCTGCTCTTATCCTCAAGTCCCAGGGGTCATGGTACAAAAGACGGCTCTGGATCCTGCCAACTGTGCTAACATATTCTAGTGGAGAAAAGACCTTCAAACAGATCTTAAAGAGTTTTAAATGGGACAAAGACAAGACAAAGGTAAATCACCTTAATGAGAGACATCATCAATACGAGTCCTTGCAGAGAAGTGTGCACATGTGGGAGGGCACATCAAGACTTCAGGCACCAGAAGGTAAAGATAGAAGTGTCAGACTTGTCTTCTGTCCATCATTAGAAATTTTGATGCTAGAAAAAGTATTGAGACTAAGTATACCAATAGATTATTATAAAAGCACAGCTTTCTCCCACCCTAAGCTTTAACATGACTGAATCAAGTGGCAAACAATCCAAAGCACTGTGACTTTATACACCAATGTGTATTTCCCTGAGGCTCAGCCCTTTCTGTTGAACGCATTTCTTGGCCTGGGTGGTGAATTCAACCCCCTCATGATGAAATTGAATCTAAAAACTCCATCGCCACTGCTTTGTGGATGCCTCTGATTGAGTGGCTTTCACATACTTACCTAAGAAGATCTTCTTTAGCCTCACGATGTCAAGTTCAACGACTACCTTTCCATATTCTTTATGAAAACCATTTTATGTTCAACAATCTATTAACTTAGATTCTTTACATGGAATTCGAAGGGTCATTAAATATCCTAAATATTCTGAATCTAGCTTAATATTCCATTCCCAACTCTCATTTTTATAACATTTTAAGTTAAACACTCTGACGATTATTTTGTAAGGACATGCTTTCAACTTTCTGTATATCTTAGTTCAAGTTTTCTGTTCGTTTCTGTTGTCTGCTTTCCTTGTTTTCTCCACAGAAAACCATGCCACAGCTTCATTTCCTTACATGGAAGACAAGCAAGCATAGCGAAGTGGAATCACAGTTATCCTAATAGAAAGAAATGTGTGTCCTAAGACCCTGTCTGTGTCTCTCTCTACTAGGGACCACTTGTTTTTCCAGCCTCCCACTCCCTTCCTTTAATTGTCTTTTAAGTAGATAATTACCAAGAGAACATCTCAAATCAGTAGCTCTTCTGGATACAACTATTGGATTTGATCACTTGAAGTCTAGAATTTCTTTTAAAAGTTCTGCCTCGGGTGAATTTGAACTGAGTGCAGCGTCCAAGCTCTCAGAGACCCCCAGTTTTCGGCTATCATTGCTTCCTACTCAGAGATCCTGTGCTGGCATCATCTGTCCCCCCAGGCGGTTCTCTTGAGCAGAACTCCTTTCCATTGAACTCAAGCCTCTTTTAGTAGGTTCTAATCTGACTCAAGGAATGCCTTGTGTTTTCTCACCCCATGGTGCTGTGGAAGGACAGGTCTTTCCTGACCTGACACAGCACGGCTCTTGGATCGGTGGAAATCATAAATTTACATTTATTACTTTTGGAGGGGGGGGCATCACTGTCCTCTGGTGGATATGGGAGCTACCCCGGGGCTTAATTCAAGTTTTTGAATTTAAGCTCTCCGGGAGAGCTGCTGCTGCATTTGAACTGCCAAGTCAATGGGCCGCAGTCCCGCACTCAACCACTGTGCCACCGGGGCTCAGCCCCATTTATTACATTTTTAACATTCCTCTGCACAGCAGCATATTCTAGATAGCTGTAGTAATGTCCACTGGTACATAGGTATGAAAAATTTGGCAGAAATATACTTGTAATAAAAGTGAAGAATATTGCTGCAAGTGAGGATGCCAATAAGAAGTGATATGGAAATATCTTGAATAACAGTTTTGTTGCTTTTTTGGTCAGGTATTATTTAATATTTTCAATAAATATTAATGAACAGTTTAATATTTTAAGCAGTTTCTTGTAAAGCAGATTTTTGTGCCCCTTTTATTATTTAAATATTAACTGCATAAAGTAATAAACTACCTTTCAGTATGTAATGTGTTTTAATGCTTAAAAGCAGTCATTAGGGAAGTAAACCAGTTGTAAATTCACTTGAATTGTACTACTCTAGATGCATATTTTGTTTTCCCACTGCTGATATACTAAAAATTTAATTTTATATAAGAGTGAGATGGAGCAAGTGAGGCAACTTGATCTTTTTGCTAAAAAGTGAGTGTGTTATCAATTTTATGATCCTCTCTGGTGCCTAGCAAGGTACTTAAAGCCTATCAGGTACTCAATATATTGAATCAAGTGGCTTTCCAAGGAACTAAATTATCAACTTTATAAGGTAGCAATAGCTTACCTACCTGCCAACTGTTTGAACTAATAGAAGTTATCTAGGAAGTTGATCTCAGGTTTCTGACAAAATTCTAGTGTTACCAGTTGAACTGGTCTAAAAGAATGTTGGGTTAGAGAAATACAATTTTCTATTGATTGAAAATAGTGAACTTTGTTTTTGATATTTACCTTCTTAACTAGCCTGCAGGACATTATAATGAGTTAGATTTTGACTTAATTGTATAACATACACCTGTAGCTTTACTGGACGGTAATAGCCACATCAAGTGGACTTCATGACACAATGGGTCAGTGCATGGCTGCTTACCAGAAAGGTGGGGTATGAAATCACTCTGCGGGTCTGTAGAAGAAAAGAAGTTGTTTGCTTCTTTAGAGATTACAGCTCAGGAAACCAACTGGCTAATTCTATTATCACATGGATTGCTCAGTTGGAATAGGGTACATGATGTCCTAAATCAGAAACACATATATTTTCTGAGATGTGTGTCTGTGTGCGTGCAAATTGTATGAATGTGTTTGGGTTCATTGTGTATATGTGGAACAAAGGGAAAGGAAGGCCTAGAAACAACTATGAAAGTTCTTGAAAATGTTTATGAGCCCAGTTCTCCAATAAGGATAATACATCATAGTTTGGGATCACTCTAAATTCTGAATCTTAGAGAATCATATTGCATGAGGCTAAACTTACAACAAAAAATGGGAAAACCAAAATGATTGCTGCTGAACTGATTCCAACTTATAGTGATCCTAGCAGACAGAGGGATTAACTGTTCCCTAGGTTTTTCCAGGCTGTACATTTTTATGGAAACAGGCTACCAGCTCTATTTCCTTGGGAGCTGATGGGTTTGTGTAGCAGGCTCTTCTGTTAGCACCCAAAGTTCTTCCAATAAATCCCCAAGTATTTGTTTTATATACAATGATTAAAAGATGGGAAGTAGGAAAAACAATGTTTTTGTGACGAGTAAGAAAATTACTGGAGAAGGATATCATGATCGGTAGAGTGTCAATGAAAAAGAGGAAGGCCTTCAAGAAATAGATTTGATAGCATGACTGTAGCAATGAGCTAAGACAGAGTCATTATTTTGTTCTGTTGTGCATATGATTGCTGTAAAGTGATTCAATGACACCTAAGAAGAGTAATTAAAATTAAGATAGATTGTACTTGGTATGTGAGTGTGAACAGTTATGTGTTTGAAATATTATAATGTGAACAGCAGAAACTCATGCAGCATAATTTGATATGGTGTGTCCACGTCCAGACAGAGTACGGCAGACCCATTGCCTCTAGTTGATTCTGACTCATCACAACTTAGAGGAAAGAATCGAAGACACTTGAACTGCTCCATAGTTTTCGAGGCTGTAATCCTTGTGGAAGCAGACTGCAAGGTCTTTCTCCCATGGAGAGGCTACCAGATTAAACCTGGTCTCTTCTCCATGAGCAGCCAAGCACTTAAATACTATACCAGCAATCCTGCCAAACGGATCACAGATGTGACTTTGTGTTTTGAAGGGAATACATGGTGTCACCTTTCTCCTGAAGTGAAGATACAAGTGATCAGATAACAAGTGACGTCATTGACTTTAGACATATAATTAGGAAACAGATTCAAAAGACTCTTGCAGCAGAAAAATTCCTTGCTTTGTTTTATATTAAAGCATTCTTCTTTGCTTATTTTGAAGAAAACTATTAACACTTCCGCTTTTAAGAACATCTTTCTTATTTTACTAGCAAATATTTTCCCCTAATTCCAGCTAAAAGATTACCGTTTTTAAAAAAGTGAGTAGAAATTGAACCACAATCATATTCTACATTTAAAAAGTCTTATTGGCATTACTTCACATATCATATAATTAATTGTTCATATTCATATTTGTGCAGTAATCACCATAAGCAATTTTGAAAAAAATTTTCTTCTCTGACTCATTGTTGTTAACTCCCCATTTCCCCCCAACTTCCCCTGCCATGTTCTTATGCAATTATTTATCCAATTATTGTTTTTATAGATTTACCTATCTTGAATATCATATACAGAAAATCATGCAAAACAGAAACAGGAAGTGAATTAACAAACAACAACCACCACCACCACACCCCACACACATTTTAATTAAAAAAAACACTAGCTGCAAAACTTCCTACCATGATCACTGAAGACAAATATGTGCACATACAAAAGTGGTGATGAAAGCTGATGGGACCAGCTATCAAAAGATATAGTGTCTGGAGTTTTAAAGTCTTGAAAGTAAACAAGCGGCCGTCTAGCTAAGAAACAACAAAGGCCACATGGAAGAAGCACACCAGCCTGTGTGATCATGTGGTGTCGAATGGATCAGGTATCAGCCATCAAAGAACTAAAAATTATATCATTATAATTAGGGGAAGTACAGATTGGGTACCAAAAACCCATCTGTAGGTGAAGTGACGTCCCCTTATAGAATTGCCATCTGCTTGAGGGGACCAGCCAGTCATGGTACAGTGTAGCAATGATAAAATATGAAACTTTCCTCTCGTTCTTAAATGCTTCCTTCCTCCACCTACCCCCCTCCCCCATCATGATCCCAATTCTACCTTACAAATCCGGTTAGACCAGAGGACGTACACTAGTACAGATAGGAACCAGAAACATGGGGAATCCAGGACAGATGATCCATTCAGGACCAGTGGTGATAGTAGTGACACCAGGATGGTGGAGGGAAGGTGCCGTAGAAAGGGAGAACTGATTACAAGGATCTACAAATAACTTCCTCCCTGGGGTAAGGACAACAGGGAAATGGATGTAAGGAGACATAAGGCAGTGTACAATATGACAAAATAATAATTTATAAATTATCAAGGGCTCATGAGGTGGGGGGAGTGGGGGTGTGGGGGAGGGGAAATATGGGGAACTAATACCAAGGGCTTAAGTAGAAAGAAAAGGTTTTGAGAATGATGTTGGCAACAAATGTACAAATATGTTTGGCATACAATGGATGGATGTATGGATTGTGATGGGAGTTGTACGAGTCCCCAATAAAATGATGAAAAATATAAATAAACTAGCTATAAATCATAGCAGTTCTAATATAGTTGTAGCCAAAGAGAAAATTAGAATTATATTAATCATCCCAAGCTCCTTTATTATTCCTTCAAGAGGGAATATTCTATTTTAAAAACAAAGTAGCATTTTACTGTTTTTGCTGGAAGTGGAGTATAAATGTTACTAGGGAAAGGTTTTTGTGGATTAGGTGTAATTTTTTTCTGCTTAGGAAAATATTAGCATTTTATTTTCTGCCTAATTATTTGCTTTCTGGCCTGATAGCTTCAAGTTGATAATATTTTGAGCCAGGTAATATGCTTACCCCCTAGTCATCCAAGTCAGAAAAAGGAGATGTGGGGTCAGGTTCTGTGAGCAAAGGCACGATGCGGTAGTCTAAGCAACAGCTCTGTCGGGGTGCTGTGAGTGAGGGAACACACCTTGGGCTGGTGTGGATGAAAACATGAGGCAAGGTCGAGGGAATGAGAGGATCCAGAGTGAAGAAATACAAATGAAGAGTGCATGCAGGGAGGTATGTGAGAAGATACAGTACAGGTGATTTGGACGAAGCAACTCAGAGTAAAGTGTTATGAAAAAAGATAATGTGAAGAATATTGAATGGTGTGAAGGATGGTATGCAGTCTGGACTGGAGACTGTGGAGAGAAGACAGGGGAGTAGCATAAAATAGGAGAAGCAATGCAGGATGGTGTGAAAGAGGAGAGCAGTGTGAAGCAGTAGGAATGGGACGGGACAATGCTGATGGTGTGAACCAGGAGATAGAAAGATGAGTCGTGCAGTGTTTTGAACATGAAGACACTTGGGAGGACATGTGACTAAAGACAGACAGTGGGGGCTGCTATAAATGCCATGCTCTTGAACTTGGGACTTGGCTCACGTTCCATGTGCCTCTCAGTGAGTTCATTGATCACTTTGAGTCTCATCTAGATACATGGGACTGGATTCTCGCTATACCCTTTCTCCCTCAAATGCTTTAATACTAAATCCCCTGGAAGAGAATTATTTTTCCTGGTTGAGTGCATGGAATTGGGAAATATGCATCTCAATATTTTTCAGC
Organism: Nesogale talazaci; assembly: GCA_004026705.1. NCBI lineage: Eukaryota > Metazoa > Chordata > Mammalia > Afrosoricida > Tenrecidae > Nesogale > Nesogale talazaci. The sequence continues at coordinate 11,358 of PVJH01023055.1, read as the reverse complement.
AGACAACTCTGTGGTACATTACCAGCTTGTTTGATTGGATATATTATGATCTATTTACATTAAGACTAATATCACATTATTTGTATTATGACCTTTATTTTCTGCAGAATTTCTAGATAGTCTGATGTAATTTAGTTCTTCATAATCAGGCATTATTCTTTCAGAATTCAGCCATTTTTTCCGTTTAAACACATTTTGCTTGGAGCATAAAAATGTGCCTTCAGTAGGTGATTTTACTCTATAAGATGGTTTGAACCTCAGATTAAGCAATAGGACGCTGCTCTTAGGTTCAAAAATCGGCATCAGGACCAGAGAATACAGATGTGAATTGACATCAAAGGCATGCAGACTCTTCTTTGCAAAATGAAATAAGCAGAGGCAATATTTTCTTCTGAGTCAGTAAATGCTAAGCATGTCCTCAAGGAAATGGTATGCTTGATTTTCAGTGCTGAAATACCAGACATGTGCTGAACTGAATCTTTTGAAAGTTCGATGTGTCAGCAGGTTTTCACATGATTCAAGTGTTTGTTTATTTGGGGATTTAACATTCTCCCATTGGTACATTTTAAATAACTTATGACTTTATATAACTAAAGTTGATGGTACAATTAGAATTGTTTGCACAACAGTAACCAGGGTAATGTGGCATCAATGTATAGGAGATTTTTAAAAAATGATGAAAATGAAATATTATGGAAGTTTGATTGAAGAGCTCAGAGATTTCCCATTTAAGAAAAATCAGATACCTCAGAAACAATACCAGCAATTTAACTTCTCCTTAAGTGGGACATTAAGTCCTCTCTTGAGATTCAGAATCTTAGAAAATAAGTAGCTGTGCTAGAACAACTAGCTTTGGAAAAGAAAATAAACTTAGAAAGCTTACAAATCAGATCAAGAATGATTTGGAAAGCTGCAGCTTTGGGAAATGGTGTTGCATTGGAGCGGGGGCAAGGATGTGGATCTGGCTGTTTACTAACTAGGAAGTAAAAAATAATCAGCTATTCCTTGTGTTAATTCCTTTGGCTATAGCAACACGTTGCCTTAAACTTGTGATTTCATGTACTACAACTTTATCACTGTATGGTTCTGGAGGCCAGAAGTCCAAAATCATTATCTTTGGACGGAAAGAAAAACAAAAACCTTGCTGCCATTGAATAGCATTCCAACCTGTGACCCAGACTGACTCCACGGGACAGAGTAGAATTGCCCCCTTTGGGTTTCTGAGACGTCAAATCTTTCTTTAAGAGGACAGCCTCAACTTTTCTCCTCCAAGAGACCAATGGGTTCAAACCACTGGTAATGTGGTTAGCAGTTCCATGTATATAGTCCATTATACCACCCGAACCTTTTATTCCTTAACCAGAGTCAAAGTATTGGCAAGGGGTCATTCTTTCTGGTGACTCCAGAAGCAAACCTTGACTTGTCAAGCCTCTAGGAACCTGCATCCTCTTGATCTGTTCTTTTCCCGACAAAGGCACCATCCCACTCTAGGCTTCCCCTTCTGCTTATCGCATCCTTTTCTCAATCCTCTGCCATCACATCTCTCTTCTCCCATCCCATCTTCTCTCACCCTCTGTGTTCCTTCTAGAAGGACCTGTGTGATTACATTGGTCTTTCTCAGTTCACTAGGAAAATCTCTCATTTCCATCTGCCAAATCCTTTTGAATGTGTCAATTAGCACAATCATTTGGTTTTAGCAATTAGCTAAATTAGACATCTTTTGGGGGCATTAATCTGTCTACATCTCCCTTCTTAATTCAGCTGTTACATAAACCTAAAGGGGAAATAAGTTTACATAGGTATAGAAAGATATCCTCGAGGAATTACTGAGAGGTGAACTATGGGTAAACAGGATAGTGGAGCAGGGGGAAATAAAAAAGAAAAAGAGGAAAGAACAAGAAATAAAACATATATAGATATAGATATATAGATATAGATCTGTATGAATGTAAACATGTGTGTGTGTAACTACAAGGAAGCTGATGAACTTTGGACCTCTTCTTAAATCTTACCTCAGTTCAAGAACAGTTTGTTCTAATAATGTGGTAATACATGATATTAACTTGCCCAACACAATTGCTGAAGAAAAAATGGGTGCATAAGCAAATGTGGTAAAGAAAGCTAATGTTGCTCAGCTACTGAAGAATATATCATCTGGGGTCTTACGGGCTTGATGCTAAACAAGCAGCCATCTAATAGGGAAGCAGCAAAGCCCACATGGAAGAAGCATACCAGATTGTGTGATCATGAGGTTCTTGGGAATAAGTATCAGAAGTTCAAAAACAAGCAATGAAATTTATGTAAAGGAAATAGGCAATGTGGAGACCCAAAGACCACCTGTAGCATAGTTGGACAGTCCCTCATAGAAGGTCTACAGGAAAGAGATGATACATCCAGGGTGCAAAATAGCATGGATGAGACACATAACTATTCTCTAATTCTTTAATATTACCTCCCCTTGCTATTATGGTCTCAGCTTTGCCTCATTAATCTTGTGAGACCTGCATATGTTCATTTTTTTAAATATAGATTTTATTGAGGGCTAATACATTTAATACATCATTTGATACATTTAATACATCATTTGTATTTAGCATATTTGTATACATGTTGCTACATTCATCTACATTATCTACTTGAAGCCCTCCAGCATAAGCTCCTCTTCCCCTCTATCCTCTAGTTCTTTATTATTTTTTTAATTTTATGTTCATTTTTATTAAGATCATTCAATGCATGAAATCCAAGATAGAAAAAATCTTCAATAACAGTAACAGGTGTAATGATACCCAAATGATATGAAAAGAGAGTGGGAGTAAAGGGAACTGATAGCAATGGTGGCTATATAACCCTACTCAAGGGGAATGAATAACAGAATGGTAGGTGAATGGATACATTGGATGGTGTAATATATGGCAAAAATAAATAAATAAATAAATAAAATTGAATAATGGGTTCCTGACAGGCAGCAGGGGGGCAAATAAGGGGACCTGATATCAAAGAGTTTAAGAAGAAAGAAAATGTTTTGAAACTGATCATGGCAGCAATTGTACAATTATGCTTGATGTAATTATGGATTGTTATAATATCTGTGAGAGCTCCCAATAAAATATAAAAAGGAAAGAGATAGATGATAGACAGATATAGAGGGATATACAGTTGGCATGTATTTATATATCTCTAAGAGGACTATATTTGCCATTTACATAAATATTATTTACATTGAGTCTTTATTTCTAGTCCTTAAAAAAGATTAAGAATATCAGGGAAAATGAAAACGTTGTAAATCTGAGTGTGGTGGTGATTGTACAACTCTTCTTGATGTGAATGAAAATGAAATGTGGAAAAAATGAGAAAGAAATTTTTAAGGTTGCAGGAAAAAAAATGTACCCAAAAAGAGGTGATTACAGAAGGAAGTAGTGTTACAATGTATCCACACGTCTTACAGTATGAATATTCGGGCTTTGCAAAAGTGAATATCTGCTTTATCCTTGAAGTGGAAGAAATGAAATGTGTACTAAAGTAGAATGCCATTTTACTAAATTGAACAGGCAATTAGAGGGAAATTCATATTGTGTGATGAGGTGCTTTTATTTCCCAGGGGAGAACTTTGCATTTAAATAGTTATCATTAAGCACTTTCTTCTTCTTAAATTTAGATGAAGTACTTTACATAGCCACCTGAATGAATAAATAAACTTTTGATTGCTCTGTTTACTACACAAGCACACAAAAGAGTAGCTTACAATCCTTCCGACCAATGTTTACTATGAACCAAGGTTAAGAGTGAGGAACCTTTGTTCTGAGAAAATAGAGCTGAGGATGGAAGAGAAAAAGTAAGAAACTTTTGAGGCCATTGCATGAGGATCCTTACATGGTGGACTGAAGAGTAATACTAGGTTTAACCAAAAATGAAGAGTGATTGGGGATTTTGAGCAAAATTATGATGTTTCAGGAAGCAAAACCTAACTGCTGTGTATTAGTTGCGGGTTGAGTTGATGAGGAAAAGCAATTAATGAGGGACTGAGAAATTTGTAACTGAGAGCTTGCTAAAAGATGTTTCAAAAAAACCTCACTGCCATCGAGTTGCTGCCAATTCAGAAGCCACCTGTAAGACAGGGTAGAACTTGCCTTTTGAGTTTTCGCCACTAACTGCTGATGAGAATAGAAAGGCCTACCTTTCCCCTGTGTACAGCTGGTGATTTTGAATGGCCAACCTTGCATTAGCTACCCAACAAGTAACCACTCTGTCACCAGGGCTTCTGAGGTAATGCTAGGGCACAGGGGACAAATAGCAGATCTAAAACCATGAAGGAGACTACTCGTCATTTAGTCCCCACTGATTTGAGGTGGGCATACAGGAGTGAGTGAGTCAGCAATGAGAACAAGCTTTCCAGGTCTCGAGCTATGGTAATAGCTGTTGGCATTTACAAAAGTAGTGAAGACATGACCAGAAATGTTTGATGAAGTGGGATGGATGCATGTGAGAGTTTGCTTTGCAAAGTGTTGAGTGTAAGGTATCTGCAGACAGGTGAACAGTGCCATTGAGTAAGCTTAATGTGAGAAATTCCAAAAGAGCACTCGAGGACAGAAAGGAAAATTGAGTCAAATACAGTACTTTATAACAAAATCGCTAAAGTGAGACTGGTAAGGGAGACTGCTATTTGATCAAATTTTTTGATTGTAAGTCATTTTTCTATTGCCACTATATTTAAAGTAGAACTGAAGAGACTTTCTTGATGTGTTCGCATTCAAACAGTTTTAATTCTAATTTGGAAATAAAAAAAATGTGTGAGAGGTGTTGATATTCATCATATTGATGAAGTTTAAATTTCAGCAAATCAAGTACAACAGAACGTGGAGCTCTTATGAAGGGGTACAAATGGGGAGAATTTCAATGATTGGGAACATATAAGTATTAGAACATTTTGAAATGGTAATAAAAAACAAGTTGGGGCTTTTTCCTTATTATAAATTGCTTGCAATATGAGTGTTGATTAAACTATTCTTAAATGTCCATAATATCCAAAATTTCATGATTCAAACTCTGAATCTTGTATTGCTTCGCATCGTGTACAAACTACTACTGCTATATGTTGAATTAGCAAAAACTGCTGAAGAGGTATCACGTATACCTATGAACATGTCCCTGTTTGGAAATAGGGTCTTTGAAGATCTTACCAGTTTAGATTAACATGAGGCAAGATTGGAGCAAGGTGGAGCCTTCCTGTAGGAAAGGTATCTTTGTAATAGAGAAGATATATATATATATATATATATATATATATATATATAGAGAGAGAGAGAGAGAGAGAGAGAGAGAGAGAGAGAGAGAGAGAGAGAGAAATGATGCCATGTGATGCACAGGTGCAGACAAAACAAACAAATTAAAAAGCATGATGGATCTCTCAGAAGCTGAGGGAGGGACCTAGAGTATGCTTCCTTAATACTCCTGACCCTGCCAGCTTCCAGAACTGTAAGAGAAAGCACATCTCTTCTTATAAGACACCCAGGTTGTGGTATTTTGTTGCACCAGCCTCAGAAAACTGATATGGAGTACATTGGCAGCCACTAAAGTGTCTTTACCATCTTTTATTACTGTATTTTGTTATGCTGTTATTAGGTGCCACAGAGTTGGTGCAACCCCAGGCACAACTGAGTACCATGCTGCACGATCCCGCTTCACCCTTGCAATTCTTGCTGTACCTGAGCCCAATCCATCTTTTTGAGGCCTTCCTCTTTTTCACTGCCTTTCCACCTTATCTAGAATGATATCTTTCTCCAGGGACTGGTCTCTCCTGAAAACATGTCCAAAGTATGTAAGACAAAGTCTTGACATCCCTGCATCTAAGGAACACTAAGGAGCACTTCTTCCCAAGACAGATCTGTTTGCCCTTTCAGCAGTCCATGCTACTTTCAATAATGTTCTCCAGCACCATAATTCACAACATATGAAGAAGTGGAATATACCATTACTTGTTTCAGGAATAACTTAGTCCTCAAAATAACACCCTTGCTTTTCAAAACTCGAAAGAGCTCTTGTGCAGCAGATTTGCCGAACACAATGTATCCTTAGATCTCATGATTGCTGCTGTCATGAGAGTTGATTGTGAATCCAAGGAAGACAAACTCCTTGACAGCTTCAACCTTTCTCCACATAGCACCATGTTACCTATTGATCCAGTTGTGAAAATCTGGGTCGTCTTTACATTGCATTGTAATCCTTACTGAAGGCTACAATTCTGGATCTTCATCAGCAAGTGCTTCACGTCCTTCTCTCTTTCGACAAGCAAGATTGTGTCACCTGTATATCATCATGGGTTTCTAATAAACCTTCCTGTGATTCTGATGCCATATTGTTCTTCATATAATCCAGCTCCTTTAGTTATTTGCTTAGTATCTAGATTAAACAAGTAAAGTGAGAAAATACAACCCTGACACATGACTTTCCTGATTTTAAATCATGCAGTATCCCCTTGTTTTATTGGTACAACTACCTCTTGATCCATGTGCAGGTTCTTCATGAGCACAACAAAGTATTGTGAAATTCCATTCTTTTCAAGCTTATTCATCGTTTATTATCGTCTTCACAGTCGAATGGCTTTTTCATAGCCAATAAAACCTAGGTAAACATCTATCTGGTATTCTCTGCTTTGAGCCAAGATTCATCTGATATCAGCAGTAATATCCCAGGTTCCACATCCTCTTTTGAATCCAGCATGAACTTCTAGCAGTTGCTTGTCAATGTACTACTGTAATCATTGTTGAGTGATCTTCAGCAAAAATTTACTTGCATGCTTTATCAATGATATTGTTCTATAGTTTGAATATTTTATTGGGCCATCTTTCTTTGGAATGGGCAGAAATAGGAATCTCTTCTGATCAGTTGGCCAAGTAGCCATCCTCTAAATTTATTGGTATAAACAAGGGAGTGCTTCCAGTGCTGTATTTTATACACACATAGCAGCTTCCCTGCCTAAACAAGCCCATTTTTCTCTTACTGCATGTAGGTTTGCTATCATGCTACCAATCTACTTTGAAAGCTAGTGAATTAAATAGCCTTTTGATATTTATCATTTTGTGTGGAGAGATGCTATTGAGAACATTGGAATTGCAGTGTTGGTGAGGATTATTTAAAATGCCATCCACTCTGAGAAAAGCAAACAAATCTATTTTGTAAAAAGTATAGCCAGAATGCCCCTTAGAAGCTAGAATGGACAGATTTTATCTCATGTACTTCACACATGTTGTCAGAAGAGACCAGTCCCTTCTGCATCATGCTTTGTAAAGTGGAAAGTCATGGAGAAAATAATCAAAATAGTTGACGCATCAAGGTGCTCGAGCATAAGAACAACTGTAAGGATGTTGCAGAAACGGGGCAGTGTTTTCCTCTTTTGTACATAGGGTCTTTGTCAGTTGGAGCAGCCTAGATGGCATCTTTGTTTTCTATATAAAGTTGTCTCTGGAGCAAGATGGTATAGGGGTTGGTTCAAGCCATTAATATCCTGGCTATTAGTTGCATATGGAAACATTTGAACCACCTAAGAACTTCTATAACAAATTACTGCATATTTGATAGCTTGAAACATTTTAAGTGTATTATTCCCCAGTTCTCATGTCTGGGTATCTAAAATGGGTAGTCGTTCTGTTAGACGCTCTCGGGGAGAATCGTGTTCTTTGTCCTTTACAGCTTCTAGCGATCACTCGTGGGCACAGGACCCCCTTCTTCCATCTTCAAACTTAGCTGCATAAAATCGCTTGGCTCTGACTTCCTGCCTCCCTTTTAAGAGTGCATTTGTGGTTACTTTGAACTCACCAAGATAATCTGAGATAATCTTCCCTTCTTAATTACATCTGAAAAATATTTCTAATACAGCAACATAGTGATGGTTTCCTGGCATTAGAATGTGGACTTAAGCAGAGAGAGTTGCTAGTCAGACAACTTCAAATAATAAATCCCTACCTGAAGGATCTAGGGAATGCTGATATCAGACACCATAGTGGATCATTCATTCATTCATTCATTCTGTGAATACATTTATCAGATTTTTGTTGTTCATTATGGCCAAGGCATTCTGCTAGAAGGAAAATTGGGGCACCTTAGTGAATTAATACAGAAAATAACCTCTTTGCTTAAGGATTATTGTGTACTTAACAAAAGACATCAGGCATATGAAAAAGATTTAGAATTAGAAGGAGGTATGGACCTATCCAGGACAAGAACAGTTTCATTTGGCAGTAGCATAAAGAACAGAATATAAAGAAATTGAGTTCTTGTGAGCTATGCCAAGAAATGTGGCCTTAAACCACAGGAAATAGCTTTGAAAGGAAGGTAAGTTACATAATTAGATAGGTAATTTACAAAAATTCTTTTGGCTTAATTATGAATTGGAAGCAAGCTAAACTGAAGCAAGAATACCAATTAGGAGATGCTGATTGAAGCCACTGGATAAATGACCCGAATTAAGGTAATAGCTTATGATGAGGAAAGAAATAGAAGAACTTAAGGCAGGACACAGTTATTAAAGATACATCATGACAGTTGTACAGTGATCTATGCAGCAGCAAGGGAAAGGGACAGGAGCAGAATAGTAAGAATCTAAAGGAAAGAAGAAAAACAACTTTAAAGATGGAATTAGAAGTATAGATAAAGTAGAAAAACACATCTAATGGAAATGCCTGTAGGAGAAAACCAGAATTTTCATGGTTGTTGTTAGAGAGGGAAGGACTGAGTTTAAGAATCCAGAAGAGATGACCAGAAAGATGGTCCTAAGAGGTGAGATTTCCTTGACGTAGAGGTAGGGATAATAACTGATATTGAAATCAAAGGAATAAACCCCAAACAATGGATGTGCTACAAGAAGATCCTGGTTGGTTGAAGGGAGAGTTGGTGTTCAGAAGTCTCTACTGCATTATTCAGAGCAACTGGGAGAGACGCAAAGAGTGACAGCCCATGAGTCAGAGCCTCAGCAGAACAGGGAACACTTGATCTGAAAGCGCCAGAGGGCACTAATCCCACTGGTCTGCCTTCAGCACAACCTGGTAGTTTTCTTGGGGAGAAGCAGAGGTCATTTAATTTTTTTTAACAGAGCAGTATAGGAATGGAACGGTTGGGATAAACATAGAAGCTTGAGCACAGAATTTATCTTCACCATAAAGAAGCTTGATATCATTAGCCAAAGCAATGCCAAGGACCTACTGTGAAACAGAGACTCAATCATTCCTATTCAAATACAGATTGAAGCTGATGAGGGTTAAAATAAATCCATGAGAAATAAGTACAGTCTTGATGATATCCCTTTTGCATTTATTGATCATTCCAAGAATATGTTCACGCATGGAACACAAATGACCAAAGACCAGACTACATTAAGAACATTGTACATAAAGGAAGCAAAAGTCATTGAAAAGAAAGAAAATATCAAAACGTATGTCAGATGTATCAATAAAGCTGTTTACAAATGGTCCTACGTGGTACTGCTAAGATATAGATGATGATGGTGATAATGATAGATGATTGATATATAGACAGCGCAGAAAGGAAAGTGAAGCTTGCCTTGAATGTTGTGGTTAGTTTGCTGTAAAATTCATTGCTGCTCATAGTGCCCTTTATACCACAGAAGGAAACACAGTCTGGACCTGTGCCTTGGTCACAGTTGTTCTTGTTTGAGCCCATCATTGCAACCACTGTGTCAGTCCACCCTCCTCTTTTTTCATTATTCCTCTACTTTATCAAGCATAATGTCTTCTCCAGGACTGGTCACTCCTTAGAACATGTCCAAAGTGCATGAGAGGAAGTCACCTCATCTTAACCTCTGAGGAGAGTTCTGGCTATGCTTCTTCCAAGATTTATTTATTCTTTCAACTATCCATAGTACTTTCAATGTTCTTCTTCAGTACTATAATGGAAATGCATTGATCCCTTTTCAGTCCTTATTTAATGTCCAATTTTCACATTGTATATAAGGAAATTGAAAACACCATGACTTGTGTGAGGTGCACCTTAGTTCCCAAAATTAGATCCTTGCTTTCCAACACTTTAAGGAAAGCAAAGCAAAAAACTGGACCCATTACCATTGGACCATGTGGACTCACAGCAACCCGAAGGGGCAGGATGGAACTGCTTCCTATGTATTTCCTAAACTGTAGATCGCTCCTGGAATAGAAAGCTCAAGCTGGAACAGCTGGTGGTTTCAAAATGCCGATCACCACCAGGGTTCTTCCAAAGAAAGCAAGGCATCATTAAAAGGACAGGAAAGAAAGGAAAGAGGAAAGTGGATATCAGAAGAGACTCTGAAACGTGGTCTTCATCGAAGAGTACTTGGAGCAAGTGAAGAAATAATGAAGTTAAAGAGGTGAACAGAAAATTTGCAGGGCAGATCAAGAATATGAAACACAATACCATGATGAAATGTGCAAGACCTAGAATTAGAAGACCAAAAATTAAGCCTACCTTAAACTAACAGAAGGAAAAGAAAAAAAATTCAAAGTTTATGCTTAACTATCGAAGTATTCTATGGACAAACTATTGAATGATTCTGGAAGCATCCTTAAGAAACAGAAAGAATACAAAGACACTGAACAAAAAAGCAGCAGTCAACTCCCACTATTTTGAAAGGTTTTGTATAAGCAGGAGCCAGTGGTACTAAAGGAAGAAGTTCAAGCTGCCCTGAAAGTCTTAGCCAAAACAAGGTTTCAGGAATTGATGGAATACCAATTGAAAAGTTACAATAAACTGATAAAGTACTGGAAACCCTCACTCATTTATGCCAAAAAATTGGAAGACAGTGACTTAGTCAATTGACTGGAGAAGATCCATATTTGTACCCCTCCCAAAGAAAGGTGACCCAACAGAATGTGCAAATTAAATTATTATTAGTACCATAGACTCTTGACTGTAGAGTGTCTAATATGAATGGAATAAATCTCTAGAAATGAACCTCATCATGGTCCACTGAGCTCTGAGGACGACATACCTACTTAGAGCAGCCAACTCATGGAAAATGGAATAAATGTAAGAGATCATAATAAAAAATTTAAAGGGCAGTCCAAGAAGATGAGGTAAATATTATAATGAAACAGATGAAGATCTTTAGAAAACTTAGGGCAAAAGACACCCATTATTTCTCACCATGGAAGAAATGAAAAACAAACTTCAAACTTTGATTTGAAAAATGTAAACATTCTATGGGCAAGCTATTGATTTAAGAGGCAGTATATGTTCGTGAACATATGGTGTTGAATTAAGACATTCAAACTGGCAGCAAGCTAACAGAATGAAACTGTGGGGCTGGCCAAAAATTGAGCTATATTGACCCCCTCCACAGGAGAATGTACTACAGAGGACAGCACTATTGATCTA
>PVJH01023054.1:0-35529 GCA_004026705.1 Nesogale talazaci | reverse complement strand
GGTTCAAATCCAGCAGCAGCTCTCCAGGAGCAAGGCTGGGCCTCCCACTCACATCAGAGGGCAGTGATGCTCCCCCACCCCCCACCAAATAAATAAATAACTATCCATGCAGTAGGAAAAGGAGCCCCAGTGAAATGGCTTAAAGAGATAACTGCTTTCCATTTTCAACCATTGATCCAGACAGCCGACGGCATGCCAAGAATGTTTGACATATGTTATATAATACGACATGCCCATTCACAGGGGGGGAAACCCGCTAGGAAATAACTTATGTGTACTTCTTGATTTCATCATACAAGACCCGCACCAAGGCACCACCCGTGCCTCTGAGCACATTGGACCAGACGCCCTTGAAGATGCTTTGCTCCCTTCATCCCAAGCGATCATCCTCCAGCCATCCAGCATGCCGGTGTACAGGATGTTGGTTCCTTTGCGCCCCGGCTGCATCACCATTCGGCGACGAACGATGTCAGATGGGCAGGAAGTCAACCCAGCCACGGCCGTGACGGACTGTGCAGTCATCCAGCTGACAGAGATGTGGGCATTCTCGGGATCCGGAAGCATTCCCTTTGCGGTGTCCAAGATGCCGAAGCAGGCAGCCCGGGAGATGAGAATCCCCTGCACAGACACGTTGAAGCCCTAGGATGGGTCCCTCATCCCATCAGACTTGGAGATCTGAACCAGGCAGTCCCCAGGGCCTTTGAACTCTAGATCAGTGCCAGCTTTGCCCACATCAGCTGCCAGACGGGAACGGGCAAGATCAGGAGTGTGCACAAAGGCACCGCCTGATGCCAGGTTCCCTGCAAAGTAGCGTCCTCTTGTCCACACCATCCAGGAAGATCTGCTTGCACTGATCTTGGAAGGCCAAGTCGAAAGCCTCGGTGGGGAAGTAGCAGATGACCTTGGCCAGGTGACCATGCCACAAGGACAGGACTCCCTGCTCCCTGGAGATCCGAACCACGCAGTCGATGAGGCCCATGTACTACTTATCTGTGGTGATGGGCTGGCTGGCGGGCGGCACCTGCAGCAGCAGCTTAGCCTGGTCCATGGGCCCTCCTGCTGTCTTGCAGATGGCCTCGGCCACTCCACCTCCAAGATGTCCTTGGCGAAGGACACAGCGGCCTCTGTCATGTTGGGAGAGAAGGAGGCGACGGGTGGCTGCTCAGACGGGACAGGAATCGGCTTTGACTCCGGTGCTCTGGGCTCTAACAGTTTTGAAAACTAATAACAATAGACATAACTTCCTAAATTAAAACTAAAGATGTGGATGTCTCATTGTGAAAGATTTATAACCTATTTACAGTCTTAGAAATCATATTCTGTCCTAAAGGGTAGCTGTGAGTTGAAATGGACTTGGGGGAGTGGTTTTGTATTCATGTGAAGCCATGTGAAGTGCATGACAGATAAAAGACTTTTAAGATGTGCATGCCCACGTCCGCCAGCCTGGTGATCGCCAGGAATGGGAACCTGGTGGCTGCCGCCTTGGCCGTGTTAAAAAAAAAAAAAAAGACTTATAAAAGTGCCCTCATCCAAAAGATATCCTCCATATCAGACAGTGTGCCATGACAAAATAATGACAATTTGGAAATTATTAAGGGTTCATGGGGGAGGGGGAAGAGGGAAAATGTGGGGAGCTGGTACTGGGACGTAGTTAGAGAGAAGATGTTTTGAGAATGATAATGGCAACAAATGTGCACCTGTGGTCTACATACAATTGACATGTGTGTTGATTGGGATAGAAGTTGTATGGGCCCCCAATGAAATGATATATTTTTAAAAAGAATGAAGATAAAAGATGTCCGCATCCTAACCCCTGAAATATTACCTTTCTTTAGCCAAAAAAAAAAAAAAAAAAGGTGTGGGGAGGTTGTAGCTGTGATTAAATGAAGGATTTTGCGAGGGGAACGTTACCCAGGTAGACCCTAAATTAAAGTGACCAGATTTTAGCATTAGTAACGTGGGACACCATTGATGGGGTGGGGAGGAGAGGGGATCTATTCCCTTCCCGTTCTCCCGTCGCTCCTGAGCTTGTCGTGAATTCTTTCCAAAAATCGGGACTTTTTTAAAACGCCACGGGACACGGGGGGGAAATTGTTTAAAATTGGAACTGTCCCGCCAAAAGCGGGACATCCGGTCACTGTACCCTAAATGTAATCACACATCAGCTTATTGGCCAGAAGCAGGGGGAGATTTGGCACAGAAGCCAGAGCGGCGAGATGGCCTGAAGTCAAGGAATCCTGGGTACTGAGAAGCCCAACATGTTCCTTAGCAGGAAGGAGAGTGCGACTTCCTCTCACCTCCTTCCGCTATGTTTCAAGAGCTGCCAGTCTCTGGGGAAAAGGACGTCATTTTGGGTGCAGGAGAGAGAAGAGGAACCTTGCTGTACAGGACTGGCTCGGGATCTGCAGCGGAGGCTCAGACACACCGGGAGGGTGATGCGGCTGTGCCGGGCTTGGCTCTGTCTGCAGATGGTCCCGGTGAGCTGGACTCGGTTCGACAGCACCTGACGTCCACAGAGCAAGCAGCCCGTGGGGTACGATGGCTACTGACCCAGCCGCCAACACACAGTGAGGTCGTTGGAAGCCAACCATGGCTGCCACTAGATGCAAGACCTGGTGGTCTGCTCCCAGGACACTTTGCAGGGGCAGCTACACTGGCCTTCAGGGTCTCTGTAAGCCTAAGTCCAGCATCTGGCCACCACAACAATCAGAAATCGAGCTGACCAGACGTCCCGCTTTTGAACAATTTTTCCTGCGTCCCGCGGCGTTTTAAAAAAAGTCCCGATTTTTGGACAAGCTAGGGAACGGCGGGAGAATGGGAAGGGAATAGACCCCCACCCATCCCACCCCGGTCAATGGTGTCCCGCCTTACCAATGTTAAAATCTGGTCACTTAATCAAGAGGCAAGGGCTTGCTGGCGGAGGTAGCTCCTGCCACCCTGTGGATCTAGGTCCAGTCAACCTGACTTTGGATTTCGGACTTCCTAAACTGTGAGGAAAGACCTTGCTGTTCGTTCCAAGCCCCCGAATAGACGGTAACTTGGAAGAGCAGCCACATTTGTGACATACGTGCCCCCATGTTCGTGGTAGCGCTCTTCACAGTAGCAGGAAGAGGGGTGCCACCTGAAGAGTGGTGCACTGAACATCGCCCCATCCCCGCCAGGGAATGTTATGCAATGTTAAAAACAATAACCATGGGGCTGAGCCCCGGTGGCATAGTGGTTGTGCGCGGGACTGCGGCCCACTGGGATGGAGGTTCAATTCCAGCAGTGGGGCTGGGCCTCCTACTCCCACCACCGAGAGCAATGATGCCCCCCCCCCCAAAAAAAAATAGGCTTCCACAGTCAGAGAAACAGGCTTTGCCGGCTGCTACCAGATGTGGGAAGAGACGTCTCGGGTTAGAGGGTAGACAAAGGATACCTTGGGTGACTCAAAACATCCACTGCCATCAAGATGATTTTGACTCACGGCAGCCGTACAAGACAGAGGAGAGCTACTTCTTTGGGGTTCTGAGACTTACAATCAGTTTAGGGATGGACCGCTTTCTTTCTCCCACAAAGCAGCAGGTCAGTTTGGGCGACTAACCTCGTGGCCGGCCCTTTGGTGGGTCAGAGGCCCCGCTGCAGCTCTCCATGCCGTGGCTCTGCCCCTTAGTCTGGGGCAGGGGACCACAATCTACAAGAGGGGAGGTAGGCACAAACAATGAAGGCAGTGGAAGACGCTGGGAGGGTTGCAGGGATTAAAGGCAACAGAGGCGAATATCGTACTATTGTTCCAGACACACTCCTGCAAGAGGGGCAGTCGGTGAGTAGATGCCTGGACAGAGACACAGGCTGAAGAGGCAGAAAGGGAGAGTCTATCTATGAAGATCTATGTTTGACAGGGGGATACGGGCGTGTGCTGGCTTTTGTCACAAATGCATTCGTGAATGTTGTGGAGCAGGTGGGAAACACAAGCTATTAAACCACGTTAGACATAACCAGGCATCTTCAGTAAACAAGTTGCTGAGTCTGGGGAATCAGGGCGGGCCCCGGTCTTGGGGGATACCAAGGCCAATTAGCGCAGCAACGTTCACAGAGACGATGTTTTACATCCCAACGGGGCGAGTAGCAACGGCTAAGGTGCAGATACAGGTCTCCTTAGAATCCGAAGGAAAGGCTGGTGATGAAAATGAAGACACGTGGGAGCTGGGCGACTGGACCATGCAGACATCCGTCTCCACGACCTGGAGACCAGAACTAGATGGCAGCCAGCTGCCAAAACCAACGGTGCAGACGAGAATCGCATTAGAAAGTTCTGAGTTGGGCTGGGCCCCAGTGGCGCAGGGGTTGTGCGTGGACTGCAGCCCACTGGGTGGGTGGTTCAAATCCAGCAGCAGCTCTCCAGGAGCAAGGCTGGGCCTCCTACTCCCACCAGGGCTTTGATGCCACACACACAAGAAAGAAAGTTCTGAGTTGAATGAGAATATGCGAGAAATGTTGAGTGTGGCACACGACAGGATCTGTAAGCCTTCATTTAGTCAATAATAATAATAATAATAATAATAATAGCAGTAGTAAAAGTAATAAGAATAGGGCTGAGCCCCAGTGGCGTAGTGGTTGTGCGGCCCACTGGGACGGAGGTTCAATTCCAGCAGTGGGGCTGGGCCTCCTACTCCCACCACCGGAGAGCAGTGATGCCCCCCCCCCCAAAAAAAAAGTAATAAGAATAATGAAGTCCAACGCTTGATTTTTGCTTAAAAAAGAAAACAAATTCACAGCTGTGGAGTCTGTTCTGACCCACAGAGACTCTCCATGGACCTGGGGAGTTCCAAGACTATAACTTTTTTTTTAATTTTTTTTTTTTAGACATCAATGCCCTCTGACGGAGGGAGTAGGAGGCCCAGCCTTTACTCCTGCAGAGCTGGAATTGAACCTCAACTATAACTTTTTACACGGGAAAGTTTTTTTGTTTTGTTTTGTCTTTGTTTTTTAGGCATCACTGCCCTCAGGTGGTGGGAGTAGGAGGCCCAGCCTTTGCTCCTGTGGTGCTGGAATTGAACCTCCATCCCAGTGGGCCACAGTCCCGCGCACTAACACTACGCCACCAGGGCTCAGCCCTAAAGCTTTATCTTTCTCCCGAAGAATGTGGGAGACAGGTGGTTTCAAGCTGCAACCTTGCACTTAGCAGCCTATGACACCATCAGGGCTCCTTGATCAGACACTGGCTCTTAAAATATATAGATATGATACATTCAGGAGACACGTGTGAAGAAATTTTAATATAAATTATGAAGTATTCAGTAATATTATGGAATCACTATTTATTGTCTTCATTTTGACAATACTAGTATGGATATGTAGATGAATACAGAATATAAATATGTGGGGATCTGCATGTTGACGTATTTACAGATAAAATAGCAGGGGTCCTCAAACGATGGCCCACAGGCCACATGCGGCCCGCCGAGGATATTTATCCAGCCTGCCAGGTGTTTTTGCCACCACTGCTATCCTGCTTAGCAGCCGGCTCATCCCAGGTCTGCAGTCAAGTTCATAGTTTTGTGCGTTTTTTACATTTTTAAAAAAAATTTTTTTGGGGGGGCATCACTGCTCTCTGGCAGTGGGAGTAGGAAGTTTTGTGTGTTTTTTAACTAAGTCTGGCCCTCCAATGGTCTGAGAGACAGTGTTTAAAAAGTTTACCCCTATAAAATATGATCTCTGTCATTTACTACAAAATGACAGTCAATCAATTTCTTTATCTTTAATTCCATTTTTCCATGAAAGTTCCATTTACAGCCCCTTCTAATACACACACACAAGAGCTAGTCAGAAAGTATTGCTGTGAAATAACACAAACCAGCTGAGCCCCGGTGGCGTAGTGGTTGAGTGCGGGACTGCAGTCCACGGGCTTGGCGGTTCAAATCCAGCGGCAGCTCTCCAGGAGCAAGGCTGGGTAGTTCCCACGACCACCAGAGGGCAGTGATGCCTGCCCCCCCCAAAAAAAACCCAAAATAACACAAATCATTGCTCAACAAAAATATCAAGATGTGAAATTATAGTGAAAAAAATATATATATATGAATATATATGTCTGAAAGTCCTTTGCCATTTCTCTAACCCTTCCCTGAAGAATTCTGCCCTCTTCCAGGTCAAAATAGCAAAGCTAACATTCTTGAGAGACTCACATCACGTTCCTTTTTCATATTCTTGGGGTTTGGGGACAAAGGTATAAAACTCAGTGTCTTGCTTGTAAAACGGGTGCCTCCGGGCATTCACTGGGGACCTGAGGATCTCCAGCGTGAAGTTCATGGTGGAGTAAAGGACTTCTCTCCCTGTCTGGGTTCTTATCATCAATGCTAACAGAGCTTCGCAATATTGTCTGAGCTGGCCAAAGGGCTGAGGGTCATCACGGGGTCTGTCTGCGGGCAAGGCAGAGAGGAGCCATCCTGCCAGAGAACTGTGTCCTGAGCCTTTCTGGCCTTCAACTGTAATCTGTTAACCCCCTTCATAAAGTCTGCAATTTAAATGTGACCTGCGAGTTCTGTGTGGTCCTTGCAATAGGTATTACACCCAAACTAAGAGGTAGAAGGTGGATGGGAGAGAAGGTTGGAGGCTAGAGGCTTAGACTGAACCTTCTCAGCTCCTTGAGGAGTCAGACGAGGTCAGGTGTTTCCACCATGGTCTTTTATATCGTCTGAAGCTATTGATCACAGAGATGTGGCTTCAATAGGTTTTATTCAGAATAAACCCTTGGATGTATGAATTGATGGCAACATTATTAAGTGTGTGTGTGTGTGAGAGAGAGAGAGAGAGAGAGAGCTTCAAAAAGTTCATGAAAAAATTCTATTATATTTTAATTTCACTTTTCCACAAAATTTTAAAGGCCTTCAAAGAGCACACACACACACACACACACACACACACACACACACAGCGCTCAGCATTTCTCAAATGGGAAGAACCAAGGAAAAAATTCAGACCTCAAATTGCGATGTTGAAAGCCTCCTTGGAGAAACATACTGACTAACACAAGAAGTATCTAAAGAGGATGGAACACCCAATGTCACCCTGCCAAAAATAATTGGATGATATGCAACCACTTCAGGGGATAGCATATAGCCAAGAATCTATTACAGGGGTCCTCAAACTATAGCCCGCGGGCCATATGTGGCCCGCCGAGGATGTTTATCCGGCCCGCCGGGTGTTTTTGCCTTCACTACCTGTTCTGCTTAGCAGTCAGTCAATTTGTTCATACTTTTTTTTTTTTTTCCGACGATAGTCCTCCGAAGGTCTGAGGGATGGTGAACTGGGCCCTGTTTAAAAAGTTTGAGGAGATCTGATCTATGGCATTGAAAGAAGTCAAAACTTCACTTGAAGGCACAGGTTAAAAAAAAAAAAGACTTCCGGAATTGACAGAATATCACTGGAGATGTTTCAATTAGCAGATGCAGTGCTAGAAGCATCCATTTGAGTCTACCTGGACGTCATCTACCTGAGCGACCAACTCGAAGAGCTCCATATTTGTTCCCATTCCAAAGCAAGTGACCCGGGAGAAAGCAGAAGTTGCTTAACAATATCGATCACACACAAGTAACTATCAGAAATGACGACAGACTACATCAACAGGGAGGCGCCAGAAATCCAAGCCAAATTTAGAAGAGGAAGCAAAATTAGGGATAGCATCGCTAATGTCAAATGGATCTTGGCTAAAAGCATAAAAAAAAACAAGAAAGACGTTGACTTGTTTTGTTTTGTTTTTTTACCAACTATCGAAAGACATTTAACTGTGGGGAGCATACCAACTTATGGGATTCCAGAGTGTTCCATTGTGCCCGTGCCAAGCTTATACATATATACCCGTAGACCACGAGACAGAAGTTCAAATGGAACATGCTTTAAAATCAGGAAAGTTGTGCACCGGGGTGTGTTTCCTTTCACCCTGCTTATTCAGTCCGTATGCTGAGCAAGTCATCTGAGACACCGGACTGTCTGAAGAAGGACACGGCATCAGGATCAGGCTCATTAGCAACGTGCCTTTCCAAATGTCACAAGCTGGCTGGCTGACAACAAAGAGGGCTGGGAACGCTGATGAAAATCAAAGACTTCATCGGTCTTTAGCCCCGATTACAAGTTAGTGTCAAGAAAACAAATGTCCTCACAACTGCACCAATAAGTAACATCGTGATAAATGGAGAAAAAGATTGTGATCGTTAATGATTTTGCTTTATGTCTGGAGGAAAGAAGAGCGATGAAACTCAAAAGGCAAATGGAAACTATGAGTTCAGTGGAGTCAGGGGCCTCACAGACATCAGTCTCCAGACCCTGAGACCAGAAGAACTAGATGGTGCCCCACGGTCAATACCCGCTGCTCCGAGAAGGATCACATGAGAGAGTCCTGGATAGAGAGGGATACAGTGTGTGGAACAGAACTCAAAGTTATAAAAGAAACCAGGCTTATGATTCACTCGAGACTGGTGGGACCACAAAACTGTGACTCGCAAACATCTTCCAGGTCTTCGACTGAACTCCCTCCTCTGTTAGAATCATCAACCGTTTGTGATCAAAATGCACAGAGGGAGGAGAAAGATGGAAAGACGGAGGAATGGTCATCTCCATGGAGGGGGCAACAGTATACGAGATGGAACATCCAGGCATGGACCATGGTACAGTGAGGGGCATTCAGAGGGATGAGCTAAAGCAAAATGAGCAAAAATCGTGGAACGTGAAACTCATGATCTGCTTCACAAACCGTCACCTCAGTCAGAATTATACAAAAACCTTTTTAAAAGAACAACGGGAAAGTCTGATAAAAAGTAGGAACCGTATATCAAAACTGATGGTCATCAATGCTTTCTCTCTTTTTTCCCAAAGAGGAGCATCATTTTGGAACGAGTGGCCATCTAGCAGCAAAGCCCACACGGAAGAAGCACACCAACCTGTGTGATCGCGAGGGGCCGGAGGGAGCAGATATCAAACATCAAAGAACAAGAATCACATCAATAAGAATGAGGGGGAGAGCAGGGTGGGGACCCAAGGCCCACTTTTGGGCAACTGGACACCCCCTTACAGGGGAGTCACGGGGAGGAGACGGGCCAGTCCAGGTGCAGTGAGGTGGCAATGAAGCATACAACTCTCCTCTAGTTCCTGAAGGCTCCCTCCCCCCAACTATCATGGTCCTAATTGTACCTCGCAAGTCCAGCTGGCCTGGAGGAGGTGCACTGGCGGAGATGGGAACTGGAAATACAGGAAACCTGGGGCAGCTGAACTCCTCAGGGCCAGGGTTGAGAGTGAAGTTACCGGATGGGTGCAGGGAAGGTGGGGTGGAGAGAGGGAGCCAACTGCGGGCACCTCCAGACGGCCTCCTATCTGGAGGACAGGCATATGGAGGAGTGGGCAGGGGAAGATGTCGGGCAGTGTAAGATATGACAAAATAATAATCATTTATAAAGTAATGAGGACTGGGGAGGAGGGGGAGAACAGCATGGAGGGGGGAAGGCTGAGAAGCTGGTATCACGGGCCCGAGTGGAAAAGCTGACAATTGGAGAATGATCACGGCAGCAGGCACGTGAAGGTGCTTGGCACAGTATCTGGTACCATGTATTATGAAAAGCGATGTATGAGCCCCGATAGAATGATTTTTAATAAGACCATCATTTTGTTTTCTTACCAATAATTCTTCTATTGATCCAATGCTTCTTCAAATAATAATAATAATAAAGATAAAACCAAGCTTGGATCACTTGGCCCTTTCTCTTCTTATCCCTTCCCAGCTCACGATGCTACATTTCTGATGAGCCAGCCTTCTCTCTGAGCTGTTAGGCTCAACACCTTCAAGCCTCAGCGACGGCTCCTTGGTGGTTTTAATCTTTTTCCAGAAAATTGCCTTTGTCCCCCGGATCCATTCTGCTTCTGAGGATAGCCTCTCTTTCCTCAAGGTACAGGGAATCCTGGCCCTTCTGCCGGGCCACGGCGAGAGGCTGAGATTTCCCACATTTTGTGCAGAGTCCTTCAGGTTTTAGGTCCATTGACTGTCTTTGCCTTGCCGTGGTCTGCGCAGTGCCGAAGGAGACCTGAACGCCTGCAGCCCCTGCCTCCGTCCAATGGTGCCCAACCTGAAAAAGGCCACCCATATTTCCCTGTAGTTTTACTTTACTGGCTGTGGGCAATCCATTATGGAATCGATTCGTTAGTGTGAAGCATTTTTATCTAAAAATTAAATTTCATTTGACTCTATAATCCATACCCAGGGAAGCAGTAGTTAAGAGACTACAATGCTGACCAGAGCACAGGGGAGCAAGTGAAGAGGGAGGGAGAGGGGGGGGAGCACACCTCGGCTCACCAAGCCTTGAGGACGATCTCCTCACTCAGAACAGCCAACGCATGGAGAAGACCATGCAACCGGCCCCACAAGGAGACAAGACGTCCCTCGATGACCCAAGGCCCTACGGGGAGAGCACTGGAGACTGGATTGGGATTGTACCCGGTGTGGCCCCACCACACTGAAGCAGAACACTAAGGGCCTGCAGCAGAGGAGGAGGGAGGGCAGGGCATGGAGGTCTGAGGGAGTGTCAAGGATAGACTTTGGGACCAGAGCCTGGCCTCCCATCAGACTCCACCAGAGGACACTCCTGGAGGTCAACAAACAGACCTTGAACTATTTGCAGTTTTTTCTTTTTTATTATTACTTTGACTTTTTGACTTATTTATATATATTTTTTCAGGACATTGGTTTTTGTGTGTGTTGCCGTCATCATTTTGCTTTCTTCTGTCACTTGGTTTTGCTCTGTCTTGTTTTCTGTGTGTGCATACTATTAGCTCTGCAAATCTATCTAGATAAGAGAGGCTGGATGAACGGTCTGAAAGAGAAGGGAACAAGACCAATGGTTTGGGGGGGACATGGGAGAGGGGGAGGTGGGGGAAAGGAGGTGGTGTTGACCAATCCAGGGACAACCAGTGATCCAAAATCGGTGGCAAGGAGGGTGTGAGAAGCCTGGTAAGGATTGTTTGTTGTTGTTGTTGTTTGTTTGTTTGTTTGTTTTTGTTTTGGGGCATCACCGCCCTCCGGTGGGAGTGGGAGGCCCAGCCTTGCTCCTGGAAAGCTGCTGCTGGAATTGAACCGCCAAGTCTGTGGGCCACAGTCCCGCACTCAAACACTACGCCACCTGGTAAGGATTGATCAAGGTTAATGTAACTGAGAGAAATTACTGAAACCCAAATGAAAGATGAACACGATAAGGGGACAGAGGAAAATAAAAGGAAATAGAGAAAAGAACTAGGAGGCAAGGACATTTATAGAAGTATGTACGTGAGTACATATATTATATGTGATGATGAAGGGGAAACAGATCTATGTGCATATATTTATAGGATTAGTGTTAAGGCAGCAGATGGACATTGGGCCTCTACTCAAGTACTCCCTCAGTGCAAGAACACTTCGTTCTATTAAATTGGCATTCTATGGTGCTCGCCTTTCCAACAGGATCGCTGAAAACAAATGTGTGCATAAGCAAAAGTGGCTAAGAAATCTGATGGTGCCCGGCTATCAAAAGATACAGCGCCTGGGGTCTTAAAGGCTTCAAAGTAAACAAGTGGCCATCCAGCTCAGAAACAACAAAGCCCACTTGGAAGAAGCACACTAGCCTGTGTGACCACGCAGTGTCAAAGGGATCAGGTATCAGGCATCAAAGAACTAAAAATAATTGGGGGGGGCATCACTGCCCTCTGGTGAGACTGGGAGGCCCAGCCTTGCTCCTGGAGAGCTGCTGCTGGATTTGAACCACCAAGCCAGTGGGCCGCAGTGCTGCGCTCAACCGTTACACTACTGGGGCTCAGCCCAGAACTAAAAATTATATCCTTGTAAATGAGGGGGAAGACATATTAGGGACCCAAAGCCCATCTGTAGGTGACTGGACTTCCTCTTACAGAAGGGTTGCCGAGAGGAAGTGAGCCAGTCAGGGTGCGGTGTAGCAACCTAGTTCTTCAATGCTTCCTCCCCTGCCCCCCACCATCATCATCCCAATTCTGCCTTACAAATCTGGTTAGACCAGAGGATGTACACTGGAACAGATAGAAACCAGAAACAGGGAATACAGGACAGGTGATCCCTTCAGGACCAGTGGTGAGAGTGGCGATACCGGGAGGGTCGAGGGAAGGTGGGGTAGACAGGGGGAACCATTTATAAGGATCTACCTATAATCTCCTCCCTGGGGTACAGACAATAGGGAAATAGGCAAAGGGAGACATCGGACAGTGTAAGATATGACAAAATAATAATAATTTATGTTATCAAAGATTCATGAGGGATGGGCTGAGCCCCAGTGGCGTAGTGGTTGTGCGCGGGACTCCGGCCCACTGGGATGGCGGTTCAATTCCAGCAGTGGGGCTGGGCCTCCTACTCCCACCACCGGAGAGCAGTGATGGCCCCCCCCCAAAAAAAAAAAGAATGGATAAAAAAAATTCATGAGGGAGGAGCCGGTGGGGAGGGAGGGGGCGAGATTGAGGAGCTGATACCAAGGGTTTAAGTAGAAAGCAAATGTTTTGAGAATGATGAGAGCAACAGATGTACAAACATGCTGGACACAACGGGTGGATGAATGGCTTGTGATAAGAGTTGTAGAAGCCCCCAATAAAATGATATTTTTTTAAAAGAAAGAAATGAAAATGGTGTGTTTGCCTGGGGCACATCCGCAGCCAAAGACCTCTTGGACGTGTTCAGAAGCACAGATGTCACACTGAAGACTCAGATGCCCCTGGCCCAAGCCAAGACACTTTCCAGCACCTCGTCTGCCTGGAAAAGTTCGTTCACCGACGAATCAGAAAGACCAGAGAATGCCCATTGCCCTTGACCGGTGGGGCTGCTGCAGACAACGGACTGTGTGCACCACAGTCAGAAGAATGAAACCGTCCTGGGAGAAGTCACGCCAGAATGTCCGTCGAAGGCCAGATCCTGTTTCTTGGAGCACAAGAGAAGGACAAAGAGCGCAGGCCTCAGGGAGGTGGATTGACGCGTGGCTGCACCCAGAGGCTAACACACAGCAGGCATGGTGAGCCCAGCACATGGCGGTCAGCGTGTCACGCTGCTCTACAAGGGTCTCTGTGCGTCCGAAGCCGCAGCACCTGGCAGCACCGGCATCCGAGGGGGCTTCAGAAGGTTCCTGAGTTTCCCTAAAATCTTCCCGGAGCCCCCTCCTATCTATACTGAGCCTCTGCATGGTGCAGATGGTGAATGTGCCTGGCTGGCAGCAAGAAGTTCGGAAGTTCAAGCCCATTTAATGGTGCTTCAGAAGAAAGAGCTGGGGCTGAACCCCGGTGGCGTCAGTGGTTGAGTGCGGGACTGCGGCCCGCGGGCTTGGCGGTTCAAATCCAGCGGCGGCTCTCAGGAGCGGCACTGGGTAGCGCCCACGACCACCAGAGGCAGTGATGCCCAAAAAAGAAAAAGCAGCAGCAAGATCTGACTCTCCGCTTCCCTGTGACCAGCCATTCACACACACACACACACACACACACACCCCATGGTCACCAGGGGTCACAATCACCTGGGAACACACACATACACTTAATTTAATCTACTCAATTATTTAAAATGATCAGATTCACAACTTAACTCCCTATAAACTTTTTTGTAATAGTAAAGGATTAATACGCAAGGTAGTGAACGACGCGGGCAGCATCCAAAGACAGTGAAGGGACTGCAGAGTCACCGTGCTCAAGTAACCTGAAAATGGCCTGCTGATACAATTCCATCTTTCACTGGTTTGGATTCTATGAACAGTACGGATTGCATCAGACAATTTTCTCTTTAGACTTTTAAAAATGGAAAAACGTTGATTGTGACGGGTCTGATGTGGCAGGCCTATGATCTTATTAAATGCTGTTCTTCTTTCTACTTTCTATTCTTCTTTCTTTTTTCTTTTTTTTTTTTTTGCATCACTGCCCCCTGGTGGGAGTAGGAAGCCCAGTCTTGCTCCTAGAGAGCTGCTGCTGGATTTGAACCGTCAACCCTGTGACCGCAGTCCTGCACACCATCACTACGCCACCGGGGCTCAGCTCTTCTTTTTTTTTTTTTTTTAGGCATCACCGCCCTCAGGTGGTGGGAGTAGGAGGCCCAGCCTTTGCTCCTGTGGAGCTGGAATTGAACCTCCAACCCAGTGGGCCGCAGTCCCACGCATAACCACTACGCCACTGGGGCTCAGCCCTCTTTTTTATCTTTTGAATGGATGATGTCCTTGAGGCGACCTCACCCCTTGTAAGGTCTCCTTGTCGGTGGTGTGCCTGTGTCAACTTTGTTCCTGAGAGGTTTTCGAAATTCGGGTGAGAGGTACTCGCTGTCCCCCAAACTCCACGCTGGCTGCCACCGGGTCAAGGCTGGCTCAGGATGACCTCTGTCTGTAGGCTTTCGCGACCACAGGAGTAGGAAACCCAGTCTTGCTCCCCAGAAGCTGCTGGAGATTTCAAACTGCCGATCGTGCATAGCGAAACCCAATACATAACCACTGCATCCTTAGAGTCCCCTCCAGCCATTAAAAATGTAAAAAATCGGGCTGAGCCCCAGTGGCGTAGTGGTTGTGCGCGGGACTGAGGCCCAATGGGATGGAGGTTCAATTCCAGCTCCACAGGAGCAAAGGCTGGGCCTCCTACTCCCACCACCTGAGGGCAGTGATGCCCAAAGAAAGAAACAAAAAAATGTAAAAAATCATTGCCATTAAGTGGATGTCGGCAATGAGTGCCCTCTAGGACAGGGTAGAAATACCCCTGTGAGTTTCCAAGACTGTCCCTCTTTATGGGAATACAAAGCCCCATCTTTCTCCTGAGAAGAAGCTGTGGTTTCAAACTGCTGACGGCCTTTTAGAGATGGCTCGTGCCTCAATGTTTATGCCCTACACCCACCTATAAAGAGCCTATGGACTAACCTCTTTATCTTTACTACATCCTTTGGCATTTACTGCTCCCCAACTACCTGAAGCTCACCTGACAGGAGAGTCATAAAATAAAAACGCTGTAAGTGGCAGCAGGTGCTTTAACCCTTGTAAGAGTCCCCGCTTCCTGGTTCTTTGGGAAAGAACTCAACGCAGCAATGGAAAGTCAGTCGTGGAAAAGCAGGATGCTGAGCGGAAAGAAAGGACTGCCAACAACAACAAAATGGAGGAAGTTTCGCTGCTCACAGGCGGGCTTCCCTAAATGCCAGCTGGCAGAGCTGAGAAGGGAGCCTGGCTTCACTGTCAGCCTCACCAGAACCAGCGCGAGATGACGGGCATGTCCAGCGCTGGAGCAGGGGGTGCCCTCACCCCACGTCCCTGTCAGTTTTCTCTGATTCCTCAGCGCCACAGAGCAGCGATTTCTTCCGACTCCCTCTTCTTGATCCACTTGTGCCTGCTCCTCTGCCTCCCCTGTCTGCGCCTGCCATCAGTCTATACTGCGAGCATGTGTTTGGCTGAATTCTAGAATTTCGCCACGTCCACTTTTCAAGCCTATCTGCTGCTCCTTGAGGCTGTCCTCTTCTGGCGCTCCAGATGGGGACATTTTATCGCATTGAACATCTAACCCTGCTTCCTCTTCGAAGGCGTTGTGTCATCTGAGTGCCTCAGCTGCCGGGTCACCTGCGTTGTTGTCATGTCTGCTGACCTGTTCCCCGGTGTGTAGGTGCCCCTGTGCTGTTGACTGACTCAGCGTCTGAAGGAGACACAGCGTAGGCTTCGCAGAGTGGAAGTGTCCCTGGGAGCCTGGTTGAGCTATGGCTTCTACGGCGGCCTTTGGGATTCCCAGGTCCCCGAACGCGTTCTTAAGTTATTAAGAAACAAAATGCCCCAGTGGTGCTATTGGTTTGCATGCGGTACTTATAAGTTATTAAGAAACATTTCGGGCTGAGCCCCGGTGGCGTAGTGGTTGTGCGCGGGACTGCGGCCCATTGGGACAGAGGTTCAATTCCAGCAGTGGGACTGGACCTCCTACTCCCACCACCGGAGAGCAGGGATGCCCAAAAAAGAAAGAAAGAAACATTTCGGGCTGAGCCCCGGTGGAGGCATAGTGGTTGTGCGCAGGACTGCGGCCCACTGGGATGGAGGTTCAATTCCCGCTCCCAGGAGCAAAAGCTGGGCCTCCTACTCCCACCACCAGGGCAGTGATGCCTAAAAAAAGAAGAAGAAGAAGAAGAAGAAGAAGAAGAAGAAACATTTCAGGTGGGGTCTTTAAGGCTTGAAGGTAAACAAGTGGTCATTCAGCTCAGAAGCAACGAGGCCCACATGGAAGAAGCACACCAGCCCATGTGACCATGTGGTGTCAAAGGGATCCTGTATCAGGCATCAAAGAACTCAAAACTATATGATTATAAAGCATGGGGAGTACAGATTGGGGACTCAAAGCCCAGCAAGAGGTGAAGCGATATTCTCTTACAGAAAAATCACAGGAAGGAGATGAGCCAGTCAAGGTACAGTGTCGTAATGAAACATGCAACTTTCCTCAAGCTCTCAAATGCTTCCTCCCACCCACTATCATGACCCCAACTCTACCAGACAAATCCAGCTAGACCAGGGGATGTACACTGGTGTTGGAAACATGGGTAATTTAGGATAGATGATCCCTCAGAGACCAAATGGGGGGAGTGATGATAGCAGGAGGGTGGAGGGAACGTGGAGTAGAAAGGGGGAACCAACTACAAGGATCTACATAGAACCTCCTCCCTAGGGTATGGACAACAGGGAAGTGGGTGAAAGGAGACATCAGACCATTTGAATTGGTTCCAGTTCACAGAGACCCTGGGTACAGCAGCATTGACGGCAACTGCTTCTTAGCTTAACACCATTTCACCTTCTGCAAGATTTCATGGGCACACTCTACTTTTATATAGTGGAGAAAGCCTGTATTGTACAAATTATACAACACACACACACCACAGAGGATTCCAAAGAGTGAATGGGAAAATACATTTTTTCCATGATGTTTTTGAAGCCCTTTCTAATATCCAGGAGTCCCGGTTGAGTTGTGGTTAAATTCTCAAGGCAGCCAAAGAGTCATACCCACCCACCCCCCTCCCTCCACGGGTCTGAGGAAAGCAGTCTGCGTTCATGAAGAGGACTGTCTTGGGAATGCTGCAGACCCTGCTCCTCCGTCCTGCAGGGTGGCTATGAGAACAGGGATGAGCGCCTGTCCAATGTACAGAGGCCATACCGAACGTCCCAAGACTGGTGCCTGGGCACCCTCTAACCTTCGAACCCTGCCATCTGTCGCCCCTTCCCATGGCCCTTTCTACTTGTCTCCTGGGGCCAAGACTCTGTTGCCGTGACCAGACAGCCCTCCGAGACAATCCCCATGAGGACAGGGTGATCTTAAGAAAGTCATGGCGGGGGCTGAGCCCCAGGGGCAGAGTGGTTGTGCGCGGGACTGCGGCCCACTGGGATGGAGGTTCAATTCCAGCAGCGGCTCCACAGGACCAAAAGCTGGGCCTCCTATTCCCACCACCAGAGAGCAGTGATGCCCAAAAAAAACAAAACAAAACAAAAACAAAAACAACAAAAAGAAAGTCACAGTGGACAATTCCGTATCAGAAACGGTGGGGGTGTAATTCGTCTCTCCGGACTTCCTCTCCTCACCTGCCTCTCTGGTCCTCAGTCCTCAGCCTCGTAACCACCACCACCCCTTCTTCACCAGGCCCAGACAAGGCCCTAAGCTCTGTGGCACCACCCTACTCCCCCACAAGGCCTTGGCCCAGTACCCCAAGTCCCAGCTTCCTGTCCAAAGGCACTCGGCTTTCTGCCTGTGCGGGCTGGAAGCCTGGGCTCGGCCTCCTGCCCCCACCGTTGTTTGGCCGGCGCATCTCAGCCCCTGCTTCTCATCATCGCTCTCCTTCCCTGGGGCCACAGCCTCTGTCTCCTCTTGAGGAGCGTCTCAGTCCCACCTGGGGGGCCAGGTGCAAAAAACCCAGCGCTTCTCTCACCTCCGACTGCTTTCTGTCTCTAGGCGGGTTCCTTTAAGCTTAGGAGGCTGGTGCAACAAGCCAGTCCCCACGTGAGGGTTCCACACACTGTATCTGTATACTTTCACCCCCACAAGCGTGCCCTGCGCCTTCTTTGCATTATGAGCAAGCTCCCCAACCCCTTGGGTGGGCCCCAAACACCCTCACGTGTGCACAGACCTATCCAGTCACGTAACAGGGACCCCTGGTGGTGTGGTGGGGGTTCTGCATGGGGCTGCTAACCACAGGTCGGCAGTTTGAAACCACCAGAAGCCCCGGAAGAGAAACAGGAGGCTTCCTACTCTTGTCAAAGTCTCGGAAACCCACAGGGGCAGTTCGACCCGTCCTACTGGGTCACTATGTGTTAACATCAACTAAGTGGCAGTGAGAGAGACCCAGTCATTGGGTGAAAATTACAAAGATTATAGCTATGAGGACCATAATTAGTAATATTTAGGTGTGTCAAATATGTAACATAATATATATAAAAGACCTGTCTCGAGCCAGAGATTTTTGGGTATTTTTTCTCCGCGTCGCTGCCCTGGGGGGAGTAGGAAGCCTAGCCTTGCTCCTGGAGAGCTGCTGCTGGATTTGAACCGTCCACCCTGGGGGCCGCAAGACCCACACATAACTGCGCCATCAGGGTTCGACGGAGTATTTTCTCTTTAAATAGTTTTATTGGCATTTCACCCATATGCCCTGCAATCCAATAAGTCAATCATATCATGAACAGTTGCACACTTATCACCACATTCAATTCTAGAACACATTCTTTCGTGTCCTCCTTGTTATTCATGTGATTTTTTTCTAATTGTAGCAAAAATATACACAACAAAACGTTTCCCAATTCAACCACCTGTACATGTATAATTCAGTGCCATTGATTATATTCTTCATGCTGTACAACCACTATTGAGATCCTTTTCCAAATTATTCTATTTTCATTGACATAAACTCAATGCCCCTC
This sequence comes from Nesogale talazaci, assembly GCA_004026705.1. NCBI lineage: Eukaryota > Metazoa > Chordata > Mammalia > Afrosoricida > Tenrecidae > Nesogale > Nesogale talazaci. Next base: position 16,636 of record PVJH01023054.1, on the reverse strand, counting down.
ACCAAAGCTCTTCCTCCTTCCCCCGCGATAACTATGGGTCAACTTTGGTTTCTTTTCTTTTTTAAAGCAGTTTTCTTGTTATAATATTCATATATCTGCAAGAAAAAAAGAGGTGCATTGCTGAGCCCTGGTGGCGCAGTGGTTGTGTGCGGGACTGCGGCTCCCAGGGTTGATGGTTCAAATCCAGCAGCAACTCTCCAGGAGCAGGGCTGGGCTTCCTACTCCCACCAGGGCAGTGATGCGGGGGGAAAAATTCATATATTGTACACCTCCTGGGTTAAATCACTTTTAAGAGCCATGGTATTTTGCTGTTTCTATGTTTGAAAGAGTGCACACCCGTGTTTGCATAAGCCTCATTTGAAAGGCAGAAACAGATCACTGCATTGACAAAGCTTAATGAGAACAGGAGTCTTCCCCTCCCTTTCCGTCACGCCTTATATTTGACTTCTGAGACACGTACTTTTACCCCTAATCATGTAACTGAAGTGTGCTTTTTTTTTGCAAATGTGGTCAATTATCTATTGCTTTTCTTTTAAAAATTTTTTTTTCCGGCTGAGCCACAGTGGCCTAGTGCGTGCATGTGGGAATGCGGCCCATAGGGTTGTCAGTTCAAATCCAGCAGCAGCTGTTCAGGAGCAAGGCTGGGCCTCCTACTCCCACCAGGGCAGTGATGCCACACACACACAAAAAAACTTTTTTTCTATTCCTCATTTTATTGGGAACGCTCAAAGATAACACAACATTCCATAGTCCAATCACACCAAGGACGATTGTACAATTGTAACCACGATCGGTTTCAGAACATTTCTTTCTTCTTGAACCCTTGGAGAACAGCTTTCCTGTATCCTCCCCCTCCCCTGAGGTGTCTCTGTCTTTTTTTTTTTTTGGTATTTTTATTTATTTTTTTTTGTTTTTTGTTTTTTGGGCATCACTGCCCTCTGCTGGGGGGAGTCGGAGGCCCAGCCTTTGCTCCTGTGGAACTGGAATTGAACCTCCATCCCAGTGGGCCGCAGTCCCGTGCACTACCATTACGCCACCAGGGCTCAGCCCAAGGTGTCTCTGTCTTAACAGAAGGCAAAACACCTCAATCGTACCTGTTCATTGCTTCTGTTTGGAAAAATCCTCTCATCTTCCTTTTCTCCGAGGCAGGAGCTGGTGTGTCGGAGCCCTCCGGGGCCATCCTTGTTGCTGCGGCCACCCCTGCACCACCGCGGTCGCCATGACGGGGCAAAGGACCCTTCGTGGCACCTTCAAGGGCCACAGTCACTGGGTGACGCAGCTAGTGACCATGCCACAGCTCCCCGACATGATCTTGTCCGCCTCACGAGAGAAGACCATCATCAACTATGCTCCCCGTGGTCCCTCTCTCACTTTGTGAGTGACGGGGTCATCTCTTCGGATGGCCAGTTTGCGCTCTCAAGCTCCTGGGACAGCTCCTGGTTCTTACAACCCAGCGCACGCCGCTTTGCAGGCCACTCCAAGGATATACAAGTGTGGCCTTCTCCTCGTCTCTGACTCCCAAGATAAAGCCGTCAAGCCGTGGACTACGCTGGGAGTGTGCAAGGAGGCCATCCAGGACGTGCATCACTCTGAATGGGTGTCTCGTATGCGCTTTTCGCCCCGGGGCAGCCATCCTATCACTATCTCCTGTGGCTGGGACGCGTTGGTCAAGGTGTGGAACTTGGCTAATTGAAAACTGAAAACCAGCCCCATCGGCCACACAGCCGACCTGAACACGGGGACGGTCTCTCCTGATGGATCGCTCTGGGCTTCTGAAGGTAAGGAGGGACCAACGCAGACAAACACCTTTATACCCTGGACATAAAGGAGAGGACATCATCAACGCCCTGTGCGTCAGCCCCAACCACTCCTGGCTCTGGGCTGCCTGGGGTCCCAGCATCAAGATTTGGGACTTGGAAGGCAGAGATCACTGTCAATAAGCTGAAGCAAGAAGTTATCAGCTCCAGCAGCAAGGCTGAGCCACCCGGGTGCACCTCTCTGGCCTGGTCTGCTGACGGCCAGACTCTGTTTGCAGGGGACGCAGATAACCGGGTGTGAGTACGGCAGGTGACCTTCGGCACGCGGTGGAAATGTGTGCGGCACAGCTTTTTTGAAATGAAAAGACTGGCTTTCTGAGAAAAAGGAAATCCTCTAATAGTGTCCCACGTCCGTTCTCATAAGGGTCCCTGAACAATTTTATTCACCCAGGAGAGGGGATCTGATCACATAGGCAGTTACTAAGCATAGTTTCAGTTTAAAGAAAGGATGAGCGTGACTTCGTTTCATGTACCTTGGACATGTTACCGAGAGGAGTCGGTTCCTGGAGAATGACCTCATGCTTGATGAAGTAGAGGACAAACATTTATTTTTTAAGAAAGAGGCTGAGTCCTGGTGGCGCAGTGATTGTGTGCGGGACTGCGGCCCACAGGGTTGACAGTTCAAATCCAGCCACAGTTCTCCAGAAGTAAGGCTGGGCTTCCTACTCCCACCAGGGCAGTGATGCGAAGGGAAAAAAAGAAAGAAAGAAAAGAAAACTTGACCGTGAATAAGGGAGGACCCACATCAATATTCACACACTAAAATACATGATCCAAATCTGCCTCCAACAGCCCCGATCTCTGCCAGCAAACCATCTAAACTCCCTGTGCTCTTGTTTCTCCTCCTGGGATGGGAGTAGATAAGCAGCATTAAGTTTGTAAAACTGATTGCAGGGGCTGAGCCCCGGTGTCATAGTGGTCGAGTGAGGGGCTGCGGCCCACTGGGTTGGCGGTTCAAATCCAGCAGCAGCTCTCCAGGAGCAAGGCTGGGCCACCTACTCCCACCAGAGGGCAGTGATGCCCCCCCCCCAAAAAAAACAAGAAAAACAAACTGATTGCAAATAAGCACAGTCAGTTACAATGAGGCGACAGCCACGGGCCCAGGTGTCCTCTTGGCCTCGCTGATCAGCCGGACGAGAACCAATAGGAAGGTTACACTTGGGATCTTCTGTTGTCCTGTCGAATGTCTCCGTGGTCACAGCTCCAGCCCAGAGAGCTAGGCATCTCCCTCGGGCCACTGTACCATCGCCTCAATCTCCGCTGCTACACTCCTTCCCCAAGCTCCTCTTCTGCCACCAGACACACTGTGTCCGCCACCAGGTGGTAAGATGAACACGATGGCTGACACTGTGACCGGTTGCCACCTTGACGGGGCCACGACTCCAAGAAGTCTGTGACTATTCTTCATGTGTCCTCCGATATCAGGACGGTTTTTCCTTGCTGGCGCTCCCTGCATCCAACACGTGGACGTCCAGGGAAGCGCACCTCTTCCTCCTGCATGCAGCATGTCAACAGCTGACCTCTGCTCCTGGGGAGCAGGCGGGGCCAGTGACCTGCGGTGTGACCTGCCAGTGAGGGGCTCCTCAGCAGCGCTGCCATCCCAGGAGTCAAGAGAAGCCTCCCGTCCGGTTCTTGGATTTGGGACCCATCAACTGCCTGAGCCAAGTCCGTGTGTGTGTGTGTGTATGTGTGTGTGTGTGTGTGTGGTGTGTGTGTGTCCATTCCCCCTCACTGCCATCGAATCAATGCTGGAGCACAGCGACCCCTGGACTTCCAAGACTGCATTTTTTTTTTCAATGATTTTATTGGGGGCTCTTACAGCTCTGAACACAGTCCATACATCCTCTGCATCAAGCATATTTCTACACATGTTGCCATATTCACTTCCAAATATTTTCCACTTGAGCCCTTGGTAGACGCTCCTCTTTCCCCCAAGACTGGATCTACGGGACAGGAAAGTCCTGTCTTTCTCCAGCAAAGGGGCGGGTGATTCCACGTGGCCAACTGTGGTGGCCATGTGCTTATGTTAATTTCATGATTGAGATGTAGGGTGGAGTCTAGCCTGTTCATCTGGAGACAGCCATTGAATAGCCAATGAGGCCTCCGTGTGGGCATGGCTTTCTCCTGAGACTTCTGGGAAATCTCGCCATATTTCCCTCGTGGAGATGAGAAGCTGTCTCCCCAGTTGTTGGGAGTTAGTCTCCGAGATGATGAATTACAGACAAGACAAGATGGCAGCGTCCGAGGAGCTGAAGGAGCCAGAGGAGAAGCCACACGGCCTTACCCTGATGGAACCAGACCTCTGAAGCTGGAGAAGCCACGTGGAGACCCCTGCCAGCGCTGAGTTGCCTCTACCACCACTGGATGCTGTGGATGGACCCTGAGCCCTGGAAATGAGGAGCCATGAGGGGACCCCTGCCAGCGCCGGGACTCTGCACCCACTGGCCTGTGACTTTGTGAGTCGGAAGGAGACCTTATGGACTGGTATCGGGCCTATGGGCTAATATCAGACTTATGACTTTGAACTGGACTGGGCTGGGATGCTTTCTCAATGTCCCATTCCTCTTGTATATAAACCTCTTCCTTATATCCATATGTGTGTCTATGGATTTGTTTCTCTAGTCTACCCAGACCTCAGTCCAATATATAGCCACTGCACCATAGAGATCACATGTAGACACACGTGTGCAGATAGATATAAACATACTTCCATGGTGCATTCTGCCTAGTCCTCCCGAGGAGACACATCGAAGTGCCTGTGGAACTGTCACCTGGCCAGACCAAGAAGAAGAGAAGGTGTCCTCACGGAGGCTCCCACTCCCTGGGAGGGACGGCGGAGAAGCCGTCGACGATCCCTAGTGAATTCTGTTCACGGTGCCAATCCTGCGCGGGTCAGTCGGCTGCAAATAGGCAAAATGATGTGGTGTGACGGGGGAAATCCACCTAGTCACTGAGCCCGTGGGACTCTTCGTTTCCCTTCCCTGGGGGGTGTGGTGAGAAACGGACTGGCCTGCTAATGGCGAGGTCAGCAGTTTGAAACCCACCAGCAGCCCACACAGACCTTCTCCCTCTCCCCCAGACTCTTCTCAGGGCGCAGCGCTCTCAGACGCCTCGTCACCGGACCCGGAGAAATGGCGCCATGCCTCCTGCTGCCTCGTAAGCCCTGGGCCCTCCGGTGAGCCTCAGACCTTCGAGAGGGGTTCTCAACCTTCCTGATGCCTCGACCCTTTCACACAGTCCCTGAGGGGGTGGTGAACCCCCCCCCAACCATAAATTTTTTTTTTTCCGCATCACCGCCCTGGCAGGAGTAGGAGGCCCAGCCTTGCTCCTGGATAGCTGCTGCTGGATTTGAACCGTCAGCCCTGTGGGCCGCAGTCCCGCACACAACCCCTGCGCCACGGGGGCTCCCTAAAATTATGTTCAGTGCAACTTTGTCACTGTCATTTTGCTACTGTGATGAATCAGGCAACCCCTGGGAAGGGGGCTGTTTGACACACACACCCAAGGGGTCGCAACCCACAGGTTGAGAACCGCAGCTCTGGAGGGTCATGGAGTCAGTAGCGTAGTGGATTGGGTTTGGGTTTGGGTTTAGGCGGACTGCAACTGGGAAACTTTAGAGGCAGGACGCTGGGAGCCACAGAACTGTCCCTGATGAGCTTTTCCAGCTGGCAGGATCATGTGGCTGATGTCCCGAAACCAATGTGGCGAGAGAGGTCAGGGGATGAGTTGGAACATGAGGAATTTGGAGATGCTTTGGGACAGCCAAGTGGAGATGCCTACCAAGTATCTGTCTGCACGAAGCCAATGCAAGGGACAAAGAGGGTGGCACCAGTTAGGTATCAGCCAGTAAGTTATGAGAGACCAGCCGGGGAAGGGAGTCCAGCACTTACCAGGACAGGGAAAGGGCGGAAGAGGGGCCCACCAAGGAGTTGGGATGCCGTGGTTGATGTGAGGTGCCATCGCAGAGTGCTGCTCTCTATGATCCACATGACAAAGCACGGCCTGGTACTGCGTCCCACCTCACAGTCAAGGCTGGGTCTCAGCTCACTGTGCGGGTGTTACTGAGAGCGTCTTCCTCTTTCTCAGGGACCCTCCGTATTTTACCATGCATGACCTTCTTCTAAAATTTATAGCATTGCAAATAAGGGGGAGTACAGACTGGGAACTCAAAGTCCATCCCTTGACAGAAGGGTCACGGGGAGGAGAAGAGCCAGTCGGGTGTAGTAGAGCCACGATGAAACATGCAACTTTCCTCTGGTTCTTAAGTGCTTCCTCCCACCCACTATCATGATCCCAATTCTACCTGACAAACCCGGCTAGACCAGAAGATGTACACTGGTACAGATAGGAACCGGAAACTTGGGGAATCCAGAACACATGATCCCTGGTACGGATGGAAATCCAGGAGACATGACTGAGGACCCATGGTGACAGTGACAATACCGGAAGGGTGGACAGAAGCTGGGGTAGAAAGGGGGAACCAATTATAAGGATCTACATATAACCTCCTCCCTGGGGTACAGACAACAGGGAAGTGAGGGAAGACATTAGATAGTGTATCATATGACAAAATAATAATTTATAAATTACCAAGAGTTCACAAGGAAGAGGGGAGGAGGGGTGAGAAATGAGGAGCTAATACCAAGGTCTGAGAATAGAAAGCAAATGTTTTGAGAATGATGCTATCAACAACTATACAAAGGTGCTTGGCATGCAATGGATTGTATAGATGGGTTGTGAGAAGAGCCGTGTGAGCCCCCAATAAGATGATTTCTAAAAAAAAGAAACAAACACAAAAAATTAAATACATCTTCCATTCTCATGGCCAAAAAAATACATCAATAAACACACACAAAGAAGGACATTCTTCCCAGGTTGGGGCCCTTTTGATATCATGCCCAAAGCAGGTGTGACAGTCCCATGATCCTCACCTCGAAGGCCCATCCTAGTTTCTTCCAAGACAGACGTTTGCTTGTCTTTCTGACAATCATGGTTTGTATATTCGGTGGTCTATGTCAACATCCTATTTCCAATGCATCGAGTCTTCCTCACTCGGGAACACAGCACAGAAATGGTCAGAGCAGAAGAGACAACGGCAGTGTTGCGAGCTAGAGGAGGGGTTTCAGGGAGAAAGATCAACGGCCTCACCAAGCCCAGGGAGGTGGAGACGAGCTTCTGCCCATGGAGTTTGGATCCATGAAGGGGGGTGCGGGGCTCCATGAGAGTGGTTGCTTTGGAGTGATGCCAAATGGCATTGGTGGAGGGGGGGATGGAGTTCTCTGCAGAACTCTGGCTGAGTTTCTTGTCTTGCACATCCAGCTTGTTTAAAATGTCTTAAGTAGGCTGAGCCCCGGTGGCGTAGTGGTTGTGCGCGGGACTGCGGCCCACTGGGATGGAGGTTCGATTCCGGCTCCCAGGAGCAAAGGCTGGGCCTCCTACTCCCACCACCTGAGGGCAGTGATGCCTAAAAAAAAAAAATTAAAAAAAAAAAATTAAAAAAAAAAAATAAATAAAATGTCTTAAGTAGCCTTTCTAGATATATATATATATATATCCTTTATATTGGCCCTCCAAACTCAACGGCCGTCGAGTCAGCTTGGTGGGTTTTCGAGACAGTCGTGATGGAGGCGAACGCCTCATTCTTCCCACACAGCAGCTGGCAGTTTCGAACCTTTGACCTTCTTGTGAGCAGCCCCCTGTGGAACGACTGTGCCACCAGGTGTCCGCCGAGACGGTGCCAGTAGGAGTCAATTGCAACTCTGATGAAAGTGCACGACGACGAGCTTTTGTTTTATACAGACGTGTGTCTATGGAGGCAGACCTCGAAAATCCGAGCCGGTCCTTCCAACAAAGTCCAACCCCCTGTCATCGTGTCCAACCAGGCCAGCATGATGGTCCCTGTGAGTTTCTGAAGACTGAAATGTTTCATGGGAGTCGGAAGCCCCTTCTTCCTCCAGAGGAGCAGCAGGTGGATTTGAACTGCTGGCTGTGGAATCCGCAGCCCAAGGGATAACCACTCGGACACCATTCCACAAATGGTTTGTCCTCGACTGCCAGCAAAAGCTGCAGATGTTTGAATCCACTGAGCAGCGCCGCTGTGATTGCCGCCAATCAAGTCTTATGGAGTTCATCCTGCGGCTGAATCGGTTTGAGGGCAACAAGTCGGGGGTGGGGGGGGGGATTTGCGGGAAGCAAGTGGTTTCAAACAGATCGGGGAAGATGTCTCATGGACACTGGAGTGAAGTGGTGAGGGGCTCTGGGAGGGGAATGACAGCATGGCAAGGACAGAGGCAGGAAGCAGGAATGGCCAGGGTCGTTCTAAAATGGCAAAGGGCTGCCCTCTTGGGTCTAGCAGAGGTGGAAGGTCAGGTCAGCATAGGGCAGATTCATGGTTGTGGCTGAGTCAGATTTTCTCATCCAAGAGGCAAAAACACCAAGAAGTGAAGGTACCGTGGTCATTATCTCCCATGGTCTCCTGATCTACCCATCTGACGGCCACCTCTGTCTGGTATTTTGGCTGACATTGCTGTACGCTGTGGGCATTTAACAGACAGCAATGACAGTCTGTGACAAAGGGAACTCCAGGTCTTTCAAAAACAGACTCGAATGGGGAGGGAGTACCGCCTTCCAATGAAGAGCCTTAAGTATAGGGACTGTTCAGAAACAGATTTATGTTTAAAATCATTTTATTGAAAAAAAAATTTAAATAAATAAGAATCATCTTATTGGGGGCTCATACAGCTCTCATCACGATCCAAACATAAACCCACTTCAAGCACATTTTTCCATTAGTTGCCAATCATTTTCAAAACATTCTACTTGATTCTTGGTATCCCTCATTGATCATTTTTTGGAGGGGGGAGCATCACTGCCCTCTAATAATTTATTTTCTCATGTTTTACACTGACCCTTCATGTCTATTCACCAGTTGTTATGCAACCCCCGGGAGGGGATTTATGTGGATCATTGGGACAATAGAACAGGTTTCTAATTTACACTGATAGTGGGCTGAGTGGTGGAAGGCCCAGTACGAGGGGGTGGAAGAGGTGGGACTGTGCAGTGGGACAATGGCTCACAAGGCTGAAAGCAGGGCGGGAACATACAAAACCTTTACTGACCATGGACATTCTTAGTCTAAGAACTCACAGCAACAATGGGGAATTTATTATCTGTTAAAATTACTCAAAGAAAAACAGTGTTTAACTTGGGACATTTTGGAGGTTTTCAAGTTGGAAACAAAGAAATGGAATCCAGGCAACTAAAATCTATAGTTGAGGTATCCAGCAGGCATTTTAGACCTTCTGGGGTGTCAAAAACTCAAGCCTCACAAGACAGGGTAGAACCGTCTGTATTTCTGAGAATTTTCTAGAAGTGGAAAGCCCCATCTTTCTTACTGAGCAGGCTGCCGACACCTTTAATAGTCTAGGTTATTACTAGGGCTCCTGTTCCCCCAGGCACAGGATGCATAGTTTTTTAAATGCTCATATCCTGATGAGTACAATTTTTTTTTTGGGGGGGGGGCATCACTGCCCTGGGGTGGTGGGATGCGGCGGCTCAGCCTTTGCTCCGTGGAAGCTGGAATTGAACCTCCATCCCAGTGGGCCGCAGTCTCGCACACAACCACTACACCACAGGGGCTCAGCCCCAGTACAATTTTCTTTAAAATGACCCCCTTTTCTTTCTTTTTGGCATCACTGCCTCTGGTGATCGTTACCCAGTGCCACTCCTGAGAGACACCGCTGGATTTGAACTGCCAAGCCGGCGGACTGCAGTCCCGCACTCAACCACTTACGTCACTGACTCAGCCCAAAAGGGACCCCCTTTTCATGGCTACTTCAAAGGCCAATTAGTGTCCCATAGTATTGAGCACCATCAAAACCCCGAATGTTCAAAGTCCCTAGGGCATCATACCCTTCACCGTCTCTAGACAGGTCTGCACCATTTTATTTCCAGTAAGACAACAAAAAAACCTTGTCAACATTTTATTGAGATAAAATTTAAAAAGGCACTTGTACAAGGGACAATGAAATACAGGCGAGGGCCATCTGCTTGCCACTAAGTAACCCTGAGATGTCTGCTTCAGGTGTCAGTTGCTCAGGGCCATCTGCTTGCCACTAAGTAACCCTGAGATGTCTGCTTCAGGTGTCAGTTGCTCGGGGTAAAACAGGAACAGATGTCTCAAGTCCTCAGGATGTGTCAACACCCGAAGGTGACATATTCTTGTGTGAAGGTCAAATCCTGTAATTTCATAACATGAAAGGAACACATCTTAGACTCAGGCAGACAAGGAAGGAGTGGAGCATAATTGAGGAGTGGATCAGATGGTTTCAAAGATCCTCAGAGGCAAACTCAGAGACTCTAGTCCAACCAAGTCATCATTCCCACTCTGGGTTGGAAGCCAAAACGCAGGACACTCACCACGTCGCCAACGTTCAGAAGGGGCCCGAGTCTCTCCTTGTCCATCTGAGAGGCATCTGAAAGGACTTATCCAAGGCAGACTCTAATCCTTTCACGTTAATGCAGCCATGCTGAAAAGGGGCACTGGCTATCCCACCGTGACTCTCACTAGCGAAGAAAACAAAAGCATCAATGTATGAGATGGCCAACGGTGAAGATCCCTGTGGGTCCTTTCTCAGCAACCCAAGTATCTGCCTTCCTCAAGTGAGTCAGACACCAAAGAGACATCAAGACCATCGTCAGAGACTCTAGTCTGAGAAATCATCATTCCCAAATGTCGGGCAGGAGACTTGGGTTTGACAGGAGCCACTCTCCAACAGGGATCTAGTAACAATCAAGGAAAATCATCAGGACAGACCACGAACATTTGTTTCAAACATACAAAGCGGGGGCTGAGCCCCAGTGGCATAGTGGTTGAGTGCGGGACTGCGGTCCACCGGCTTGTTGGTTCAAATCCAGCAGCAGCAAGGCTGGGTAGCTCCCACGACCACCAGTGGGCAGTGATGCCCCCCCTGCCCCCAAATCAAGTATACAAAGTGGAGGCTAAGACAGTGCGTAAGTAAAAAGATGAGTCAATATAAAAACTCAATCAACACAGGAGCAAGGCAAGCCAAGCCCGGTGCTGGAAAAGCAGACACTTGCATGTGCTCTAAGAACACAAGCAGGTGGAGTACAAATAAAGGGGAAGTGAGTGAAGGGGCATATTGCAGTGTACGATATGAAAAAATAATAACTTGCAAATTATTAAGGGTTCACGGGGCAGGGAAACATGGGGAGCAGGTACTGGGGGCCTAAGTGGAGGATGTTTTGAGAGTGATGATGGCAACAAGCGTGCAAATATCGCCTGCAGACAATTGACGTCTGTATGGATCGTGATGGGAATGATGAGTTCCCAAGGAAATGATTTAAAAAAAAAAAAGGGGGGGCGGGGGGCCGAGCCCCGGTGGCGTAGTAGTTGTGCGCAGGGCTGCGGTTCAAATCCAGCAGCAAGGCTGGGCCTCCTACTCCCACCACCAGAGAGCAGTGATGCCCCAAAAACAATAACCAAAAAAAAAAAAAGGGGGGGGGGAAGAGGAGCTGATACCAAGTAGCAAATATTTGGAAATGAAAAAGGGCAACATGTATACAAATGTTTTTGGGGAAAAAACAAAAGCTGAACCCTGTGGCACAGTGGTTGTGTGCGGGGCTGCGGACCACAGGGTGGACGGTTCAAATCCAGCAGCAGCTCTGCAGGAGCAAGGCTGGGCTTCCTACTCCCAGCAGGGCAGGGATGCAAAACACACACACACACACACACACAACAGAAGCAGGCAGGCCTTAGAGACTTAGGTAAGAGGGACTCACCCTTATTCAACGAGGACACCCTGCCCACTCGAGGCGCTGGAATTAAGAATAAAGAGATTACCAAGGGCTCCCGGCTTCTCCCCCAAACTCAGGGTAGGGTCCGCGGCCTGTGGGGCGGGCGGAGGGGTCGTCAGCGCGCTGCGGTGACGGCGTCAGCAGAGACACTCAGAATCACCTGGGCTCATCATCACCCTCGCCCTCACCCCTGCGCCCACCACGCCACGACACCCACCTTGGGGCGCTGCCGACGTACGGCTGCCATGACGCCCCGATGACCCGTCCGAGCCTGGAACGCGTCCCGGCTGCAAGAAGCCTCGTTTTCTCCGGGGGAGCGGCCAGGGGTTTGGAACCGCTGACCTCGTGGTGTGCAGTCCGGCGCATAAGCACCGCGCCACCACGCTGCGGGCCTCAGGGGCCTAGAGGCAGGGAGAAAGGAAAAACCGCGTCGGCAGAGGCCTGGGCGAGCCCAGCAACGTGACCCTGGCCCGGGCTGGGTCAGTTCCGAGCAGTGGCGTCACGGGGACATCAGAAACTCTAGTCTGTAATGGGAGTTCATCCTTCTCAGCCCAGGCCCACATCCCTTCACCCGGCATGGTCCCCGATACCTGCACGCGGCAACGTGCCGGGAGGGCGCAGGGCGCCCCGGCGGGGGAGAAACGCCCCACGGTTAACATCGGGAACAAAAGAGGGAGGCGGGAGGCGCCGGGACTATTTATAGCAGTGCGGGGCCGGGGGCCTGAACGACGTGGCTGTCTTCTTAGATGCCTGACTCGATCCGTGGCCTTCTCGCCATCGTCCACTCAAAGAAGAATGAAACAGAGTGAAAAAGAGGCCGGGGAAGCACGTCTCACGTTCTTCGGAGTAAATCCTGGGGGGGCGGTGTGTGAATTTTGAAAAACAAAAACAAAAAAAAAATCGGGCAACTGGCGGGCCAGGCGGGAGAAAGCCCCCGGCGCCGGCGGGCCCGCGCGCGGGTTGGCTCTCGGGCGCCCCCTCCCGGCCTGTCCAGTTCCTCGGGTGTGCGGCATGGCTGGGACAGCAGGAAAACGACCAGGACCGGCGGGGCTCGTAAAGCTCATGGACAGGGAGGCTGTTTTGAGAGTGAGTGAGGATGGCAACAAGTAGGCAAAGGTGGCTTGCATAAAACTGTTATGAGACGCCAATAATATGATTTTTTTTTAAATTTTGTTTGTTTTGTGGGCATCGCTGCCCCCTGGTGGGAGTAGGAGCCCAGCCTTGCTCCTGGAGAGCTGCTGCTGGATATGAACCGCCAACCCTGTGGGCCGCAGTCCCGCACTCAACCACTACGCCCCCGGGGCTCAGCCCCCAATAAAACAATTTATTAAAAAAAAAAAAAAAGCCCATGGGCTTCGCCCTCGTCCCCACCAGACCCATCTTGGTGCCTGTTCCCCCTCCACTCCTCTCAGTCCAGTAAAAAAATAATCTGCCCCAGCTGGCAGGTCAACAGGCATCAGGTCATCATCATTCAAGAGCAGTGGGCGGCCTGGGGATTGGCCAGAGACAAAGGAAAGTGCAAGGTACTCTCTGAATAGCGCCATTTGTCGCTGTCACCGGGTGGGGGTGTGGGAGTTAAGAACTAACCGGCTAGGGGTTCGCTTGTTGCCAGGCCCTGTTTTAAGCCCTTGGTTCTTGCCCGTAGTTCTCCAAGGGCAGGGACTGTCTGGGACATCGCCCGAGCGGTTCTACCCTGCTCTGACCATGGGTCGCCACGACCATTCGGGCAGTGGGTTTGGTTTTTGATTGAGTTCACCAGTTTGTATATGATCCTAAATCCCCCACTGAGCGGTGGTGGGGGGGGGTGCGAGGAGAGTGTCCACCCTCAACTGACCTCGTTTACAGATGCCGATTGTGTTTGGTGGGTACGCTGGCGTCTTTTCTTTTCGGCATGTTTTGTGGAAAAGGTAGAAGCTGCCAACCTCAGCAAACCAGTCTTTCCGAGTCACATAATTTAGGTGCCGGCAGCATAAATATTTGGAAAGTGCTCACTGCGAGTGCTGGAAATATATCCCTCGACTACTCCCCGTAAGCAAGTTTTTCTCCCCAAATCCCAGCCATCCATTACAAGGTACACATGTATGCATGCATATATTCACTTCCAAGAACCGATAGGAGTCACGTCTGTAGTTGACACATGTCGGAGCTCGATTGCTTTCAAGTTTGCAAATGTGTATGCGGAGGCTTCAAAACGTTTCTTGGGAAAAAGGAATTTTTTTCCCCAGGAGCTTTTTGAAGCCCCCTGGCACGGATATAAGTAGACAATGACTGCTATTCTGACGTGGCTTCTTAATGAACCACTTGCTCGAGTGGAGTGCCGTGACCTTGACTGGATTGGCCTCAGTGCTCCTGTATGTCTCCAGGATGTTAGGGCTGACGATTTCCGTACCTCTTCAAGCCAGTCACACTTTTAAAACTTTCCCAAAAAAAGACTTTCCAAGTCTTTAGGTTCCCACTCACCAGCACAAGATCCTTCGCCACCAACTTCTGCCCTCAAACTGGTGACGCCCCCCTTGGGATCTCTCTCCTATCACCACCTTCTTCCCTGTTAAAATAAAATCTGGAGTAGCCTGTAGTAGAACAATTCTCACCTGTGCCATTTCTTTTCTTTATCTGTGTCATTTTTTAAAGAGAATGCAAATGTCTAGACCCAGAGACTCTGAGTTAGAGAGAGCAGTTCCTTTTTAGTTCTCTCCAAATGATTTTAATATTTTTTTTATCAAGAACCCCCACCCTTCCCACAGCCAATGGTGTCCCGCTTAAAATCTGGTCACTTTATGCTAAGGCCACTGCTACCACAGCAGGGATGGCCTGAGGCTGTGCAGGAAGGACCTCTTGATCTTGATCTTCCCACTTCTGTGCTGTGAGGCTTCTCTGGCCCCCTCTTTTCTCCTAACTGGGGAGCCCTGGGGGCTGGGGGGGTGGGGGGCGGTGGTTACACTGGGCTGTGATCCAAAGGAACAGCAGTTCAAAACCACCGGCAGCTCGGCGGAGAGAGACTGGACTTTCCATTCCCAGCCACAGGGACTGCCTTGGAAACCCACAAGGGGTCACTGTGAGGCAGCATTGGCAGGTGGCAGTACGGTTCTCCTAATTAAAGTCACCGTTTTATGTTTAGATCATACATAAGGGTCAAGGAACCAGTGATGGTTCAAGTTTGCATAAAAGCCTCACTTAGAATCAGACGGAACCAAACTCCCTGCCATCCGGGACGGTAAACCCTGACAACTGTCAAGGGTCTCATCTTTGTCCCATGGGGTGACTTTTGAACTGCTGGTCGTGGGGTGAGCTGCCCAGGGCAGAACTAACTACTCCCCGGGTTCCTTCAGCATCAGACAGCCCTAACCGAATGGCAATACGATCCAGGCGTTAAGCTGTCACTCACGACTCTCTGATCTAGACCCCGCGGCAAATGGAAGTGGCCCCATCCACACAGTAACCTGTGAAAAAGCTAGAGAAAAGCGAAGTTCAAGGGGGGTAAAAATTACTCAGGTGGTACAAAGAACCTGATTGACTTCCTGGTCTACCTCTTTAGCTGCCAGGCCCAAACTTTCAGCATGTCACTCAAGACACTCCCCTGGAAAAACGCTGCCAGCCTGGCCCCACCTGGAGACATTGCTGCATGCTTATTTCACGTGAGGGGACCTCGAAAGGTTCATAGACAAATGGATTGAAGAGTCGATGGAATTTTCCCCTGAACTATTGAAGCTCCCATTTCTACTGCACTTGGGAAGGACCTAGGTCATTTGGATGGATATTTAAAAGCAACAAATGCAAAAGGAGACTGTGTAATTTGCACTTGGTAAACCCTGGAATTTACAGTCAGGTGTTTCACCCACCCCCAATTTTGTAAGCTAAATAATTAGCCTAGAGGAATCATAGAGTGAGCAATGAAACCCACAAAGTACAGGGCAAGAACCACCCTCCCCCTGACCTGCCCCCTCCTGCCCAGTCCACACACCAACCCCTCCTTAACACCTGCTCATGGGTTCTATTGCAATATAAACGGACACCCGCCATTTTTGCTTTCTCCCTAACGAGATGGCATTCCACTCCCACCGTGAATCCCATGTAGAGGCAGGGTCCATGGTATCAGAGGGAGCTTTCCAAAGTTCAAGGTCACCTTCTATATAACCTTTTAATTCCACTTCCTCATGAACTTGGAAGCCCCTTTATATGTCCCTTTCCCTCAAAGCCTCATCCCTTTCTTTGTGGGGACCCAAAGGAACCTGGGGGGTGGTATAGTGGTTACTGATTGGGCTGCAAACCATGCGGCCTGCATTCACACACAGAGGGCGTTTTCTCCTATAAACAGTCCGTCTGGGAAACCCGCAGGGACTCACTACCAGTCAGGCATTAATTTGCGGGCACTGAATGTGGTTTGGGTTTGCCATCCCCTCAACCACTTTAAGTGACCTCTGACTCTTGGCCATCGAATGTGTCAGACCATGCTTCAAAGGGTTCCCAATGATTTCTCACAAGGCCAAGAGCCGCCGTTCTTCCCAGATGCCTTTGAGTGAATCCCCCACACCTGTGGGTCACCAGACCAGACAACTTGTCGGCTTCACCAGGAACGGAGGCTGTTGTCACTTCCCCAATAACCACGAGAAGAAACGTTCCCATCTTTTTCATATTTTATTTTTCAACTTTAAGTAGGCATTATAAAAATAAAACCATTTTCTGACTTTGGCAGGTTTTGCAAAGCAAAAAAACCAGACAGAAGGTGGCAGTGCTGATTCATTTGAAGATTAAGAAAACTGACAGAGTTTAGAGTACCGAGGTACACTAAATGCACAGTTATAATAGTAAACTAGTTATACACAATGCCTTAAGAACAAAAATGATAGTTACCACTGCATTACAACTGAACTAGACAATGAAAGAAAAGAAGGCTAAAAGACTTTTAAAATAGAAGGAAATGCAAGGTCCTTTAGTCCCAACAGTCCCAAAGAACACGCACAAGCCAGGAAAGTGTGTTAATCCACTTCCTCAATGGTGGGGCC
>PVJH01023053.1:0-35294 GCA_004026705.1 Nesogale talazaci | reverse complement strand
CGCCGGACCCCATCCCAGAACGGGGCTGACCTGACAGCACCTCCGGCTGGTGCTGTGGGCGCGCTCCTCCGAGTGCGCGCCGGCCGCCGCGCAGGCACCGGCCGGGCCGACAGGCTCCGCCCCCGGCCCCGCCCCATCCCTCGGCGCTGCCACCCCGCCCTCGCCCGCGGCCGGGCGAATCCCTCGGCGCCCGGCCGCACCTGCCCGGTGACCCGGAGTCCAGGGCACTCCCTTCCTGGGTGCTCCGGCGCAAACCAGTTCCTGGATACTCAAAGGCCAACTCCTTGGGTGCGAAGAAATCACAGAAGAGTGTGTCCCCATAAAGAGGTCCGAAAAGTGAACGTCGAAGACCTGCAGCTCAGAGAGGCCCAAGTGGCCCCCACGAACCAAAGCAACTCCGCGACCCTCTGGGCTCCGCAGGTTCCCAGGGCTACGACCTCGGCCAGGCCTGCCTCCTACTGGCCCCTCGGGAGAGTGCGCCCCCAACCTGTCCCCGCTAGGAGTGTGCTCTTCCTTGCTTGTTTCTACCAAGTAGGAGCGCTCATGCGAGATTAGAATATATATTTTTGTAAGACCATTCCAAATAGCAAAGAACTGAAGAATAAATCAGTGGAAAATGATACTAAATTTTAGGAACCTTGATAACAGTAATTGCTCTTATTGAACAGCACCAGGCTATTGTAGACACTTAATCCCAAAATCAAATACCATGTTAGTAAAATCATGTTAAAGAACTAAGATGTCACTTAAGGTGCACCTGGTCCAACCCTTCTATTTTTGGGGGCGGGGGCATCACTGCCCTCTAGTGGTCGTGGGAGTTTATTTTTTTTGTTGATTTTGTATTTTTAAGATCATTTTATTGGGGGCACATACAACTCTTATCACAATCAATACATTTATTGTATGCAAGCATATTTGTACATTTGTTGCCATCATCATTCTCAAACTATCATTCTTCTATTTAAGCCCATTGTATCAGCTCCCCATATTTCCCTTCCCTATCCCCCCTCACATAAACCCTTGATAATTTACAAATTATCATTATTTTGTCATATCATACACTGTCCAATGTGTCCCTTCACCCACTTCCCTGTTGTCTGTATCCCAGGGAGGATGTTATATGTAGGTCATTATAAGTAGTTCCCCCTTTCTATTCCAACTTCCCTCCACCCTCCCTGAAGGGATCATCTGTCCTGAATTCCTCATGTTACCAGTTCCTATCTGTATCAGTGTACATCCCCTGGTCTAGCCAGATTTGTAAGGTAGAATTGGGATCATGACAGTGGGAGGGTGGAAGCATTTAAGAACTAGAGGAAAGTTGCATATTTCATTGTCACTACACTGTATATTAACTGGCTTGTCTCCTCCCCAAGACCCTTCTTTAAGGGGATGTCGCTTCACCTACTGATGAGCTTTGGGTTCCCAATCTCTACCCCCCTCACTTATAATGATATAATTTTTAGTTCTTTGATGCTTGATACCTGATCCCTTCGACACCTCATGGTCACACAGGCTGGTGTGCTTCTTCCATGTGGACTTTTTTGCTTCTGAGCTAGATGGCTGCTTATTTACTTTCAAGCCTTTAAGATTCCAGATTCTATCTTTTGATAAGCCGGGCACCATCAGCTTTCTTCACCACTTTTGCTTATGCACACATTTGTCTTCAGTGATCATATCAGGAAGGAGAGCATCATGGAATGCCAATTTAATGGAACGAAATGTTCCTGCATTAAGGAAGTACTTGAGAGGAGGTCCAATGCCCATTTGCTGTCCCAATACTAGTCCTATAAGTCTATGCACATTGGTCTATTCCCTGTCATCATATAAAAATATAATTGCCTATTTACATGGCTGCATCTAGACCTCTATAAATGCCCTTTACCCCCCAGTTCTTTCCTCTGTTTCCTTTTACTTTCCCTTCGTCCCATTATCTTGTTCAGCTTTCATTTAGGTTTCAGTAATTTCTCTCTGTTATGTTACTCTTGATCAATACCTATCAGGTTTCTCACACCCACCTTATCATTGATTTTGAATCTTTTGTTCCCTTATGCTTGGGATGGTCAACACCGCTTCCTTTCCCCTACCTCCCCATCTCCCATGTCCCCTTGGAACCATCAGTCCTGTTGTTTTCTCCTCCAGACTGTTCATCCAGCCTATCTTATCTAGATAGACTTGGAGAGATAATAATATGTACAAAAACCCCCAAGGCATTATAAGATAAACTGACCAAAGAAAACAAAACAATGACAACAACAGAACCCCAATGTCCAGAAAAAATATACAAATAAGTTGAAAAAATAAAAAAAACAAAATAGGGTTGAGCCCTGGTGGCAAAATGGTTGTGCGCGGGACTGCAGCCCACTGGGTTGGAAGTTCAAATCCAGCAGCAAGGCTGGGCCTCCTACTCCCACCACCAGAGGGCAATGATGACCCCCCAAAAACAAAACAAACAAAAGTAACAAAATAAAAACCTGTAAATAGTTCATGTCTGTTCATTTACCTCCAGGAGTGTCTACTGGTTGAGTCCAATGGGTTGCCACACCCTGGCCCCAAAGTATATATCCTTGGCACCCCCTTGGGAACTCCATGCTCTGCTCCCCCTTCTGCTTTGCTGCACACTCTTAGTGTTTGCCTTGGCATGCTTCTCCATTGTTGTCACCGTAGGGCCCTGGGTCAGCGAGGGATGCTGTGTTTCATACTGGTGCTGGCCCTACGGTCCTCTCTGCATTGACTGTTCTGAGTGGGGCTATTGTTCTCAAGGGTCAGTGGGCCAGCATGCACTCCACTCTCTTCCTCCCTCTTCATTTGTTCTTGTGTGCTCTGGTCAGGCATGTCCCTTTCCCTGAGCTGCAGCTTCAGTCTGTCCTCCAAAGCAAACTCCTCTGGGGGGAAGGTGGCTGTCCATGTAGTTGGCATTGGGGTTAGGTCCTCATCCCCCTTCACTTGCTCCCCCCTCCATACCGTCACACTGCATTCACATCCTGGAACACCAGGTTTAAGTGTGATCTCTAGAATATATTTTTTTCCATTTTAAGTTTGATGGCTAACTTCACCTGTTCATGGATTCATCTATCACTTTATTCTCCAAATCTGTTAATTTGTCATAGTAACCCTGTAGGCAGAATAGAAATATCCCCATGGGTTTCTGAGACTATAAACCTTTTTCTTCCCTTAAAATATTTTTTAATTACAAGATCATTTTATTGGGAGCTCTTGCAGCTTTTTATAGCAATCCATACACCAATTGTATCAAACATATTTGTACACATGTTGCCATAATTATTTTCTAAACATTCACTTTCTATTGGGGGCTCTCAAAGCTATTATCATAATCTATACATCCATCTATTGTGTCCAACACTTTTGTGAATATGTCCCTATCATTATTTCCATGATATTTTCTTCCTAATTGAGCCCTGGGTCCTCCTTCCCACCCTCCTTCCCCCACTCTCCCTCACGAACCCTTGATAAATTATAAATTGTTATTATTTTCACATTTTGCACCAACCACTTTAAATCTCTATATGTACAGAAATTCTCAGAGTTTCTCCAGGGAGAACTTGGTGGTGACCATCCGCTGCCTGTGATCTTTCTGCATTTGGCCATCATTGCATGTGTAGCCTGAATCTGAAGAGGAGTTTACAGACTGCTATTGGACATATGAGCTAATATCAGACTTATGGACTTGATCTGGATTGGGCTGGGATGTTTTCTTAATATACTATTACTCTTTATATAAAATTCTTTCTTGATAACATATGATTGTCTATGAATTTGTTTCTCTAGTCAACCGGACTAACACAACATTTAACTGTTAAAAAAAAGTAAAGGATATGGCAGCTGTATATATATATATATATATATATATATATATATATATATATAATCCAGAAATTAAAGCAGGCTGGGGACAAATTTTGAACGCGCCTTCTTCTGGTCAAATAGCTTTTCTATAAAGTCCAAGGAATGAATCATTAACCTGAGCAGCTCATTAACCTGTAAATAGAGGGCCTTAGAGTCCATGAGCAAAAGGAGATACTGGCCAATTGAAACCGTATCAATTAAAAGGACTGTGGAATCATATATCTTGAAGTGTGATATGCTAGAGCCAGGAGCAGGAAGAACACTGTTTTCTTTTCCCATACACCTTTTTTTCTTCAGTAATGCTTCTTTTTCCTATCCAGTTCTCGTGATGGAACAAATTTGTGATTCTTATTTACCTATTATGAATGGGTTACTGTGGTTAGGTTCCATGGAGTAAGGTCCAACTCGTAGCACTCTAATGTGTAAAAGAACGAAACACTGTGCAGTCCTGCACCGTCCTCACAACTGTGGCTAGGTTTGAGGCCAGTGGTGCAGCCATTTTGTCTCTCCATTTGCTTAGGGTCTTCCTCTTGATTGCGGTCCCAAGCATGATGTCTTTTCCCAGGGACTGGTCCCTCCCGACAACATGTACAAAGCGCATGAGCCAAAATCTTGCCATTCTAGCCTCTAAGGGGCATTCTGGCTGTACTTCTTCCAAGACTGGTTTGATGTTCTTATGGCAGTCTATAGCATTTTAAATATTCTTTGCCAGCACCATAATTCACATGCTTTATTCTTTAGACTTCATTATTCGAGCTCGACTTTCACGTGCATATGAAGCAATTGAAAATACCACGGCTTGGGTAAGGCACACCTTAGGCTTCAAAGTAACATTCTTACTTTACAACACTTTGAAGAAGTCTCCTGGAGCTGATTTACCCAATGCAATGTGTCTTTTGATCTCTCGATTGCTGCTTCCATGATCATCGATTATGGATGTAAGCAAGACGAAATCCTGGACAACTTCGATCTTTTCTCTATTTATCATGATGTTACTTATTGGTCAAGTTGTGAGGATGTTTGGTCTTTCTTATTTGGAGTTGTAACCCATACTGATGACTGCAATCTTGGTCTTCATCAGCAAGTGGTTCAAATCTTCCTGACTTTCAGCAAGCAAGGTTGAAACATCTGAATATTGCTGCTTGCTCATAAGCCTTCCTCCAATTCTGATATCACACTCTTCTCCCTATAATCCAGCTTCCCTGACGATTTGCTCAGCATGCAGACTGAACAAGCATGGCAAGAAGATACATCCCTGGTACACACATTTTCTTCTTTTAAACTATTCAGTGTTGCCTTGTCTGTTTGCACAGCTGCCTCTTTTAAGTTGTTGTTGCTGTTGTTTGTGTGGTGCCAAACCAACCCTACAACCAACCAAATGGGTCCAGGAGAGGCAGTTGTTTAATTAAAGAGCAAATTAATCATATAGGAATAATCATGCAAGGATTTACCTCACCATGTGGCAGGGGCGGTGGGGGGGGGGGTGGGGGAGAAGGAGGGGGAGAGAGAGAGAATATTTCTAGCAACAGCTTATATACTCTTGGGGCATGATATCCACCCTAATTACAGGTAACCACAAATGTCACAAAGTGGAGTTTATCCTAATCCAAAAGGTCCCTGAGTTCATCAGAGAAGTAACCTAACACTAGTACTGGGGCAGGTAAGGGGGCGTGACTGTTCCCAGAGCTGGGAGAACAATTGCAACATGTCTGTCCCTGTAGATGAAGCTGCTGACCAGGTAGCAATCAGTCATGTGCTTGTAAAAGGTAGCTGTCAGGGAGCACTATTATGGGAGGATATTGTGGGGATCAATGTCAGTTATGAGAAGGTGATGGCGACCCATCTCCAACTCACAAGTATGAAGGCCTACCTCCACCCCAGCATCCTGGCCTGCCAGGCTTCTTAAAATAGGAGAGTAAAGAATTCATCCACCTACATGGCTCACACTGCTGTAGAAACAGCTAAGCCCCGCCCAGTTTGAATCGGGCTTTCCCCGGCTCACGGAGGTTGAGGAACAAGAAGCAGGATGTCAAAACAATAGGAGCAGGCTGCGGGATGCAGAGGTGCCAAGTCGACGGAATGAATCCGTCGTCAGCAGTCTTCTGAGGGGTCCTGAGATGGACAGGGGGCTCAACAGGAGATGGAGGAACCAGGCGCAAGATCCAGATCTGGCGGAAGGCAAACGACCAAAGAGAATTCACCCTGCTTGTTCTCTCTCTTATGCCAAAGGGCTTTTGATAACAAGGAGGGGTCCTCAGGCTGTGACGCAATTGATAGTCTGAGCTCTGCACATACCCTTAGCAGAGAGTGTCTAGTTGATATGATTATCAGCCGACAAAGACCACCCCTTGTCCACTGATCATCTGTACATTGCTCATTAACTGTGCATAATCACCAAAGACAAGGAATAAAATCATAGCTGTGCCAAACACGAAGCAAATAACATGCATACAAATGCAAACACACGGATATCATCTGAAATCCTCCCCTTGAAACAGGTATGAAGAGCATAGGATTGCAGGGAGAGGAGACAAATTTGCTTGAATTCAGTGTGGTCTCTGCTGCTGGTAGATTGGATACTCAGGAAGAGTGCAATGGCCAAGGCAGCCTTGCTAAGTGGAAGTTCATGTTGCTGAACCCCTGCTTAACCTCCACCCCTGCCACCATGTCCACTTCAGTCCCCAACTGGGCACAGACTAGAGTGGCTGAGGAAAGAGGAGGACTATGTTCCATAAAAAGAGTCATCCTACCCACTTGGTTAGTTATATCCTTCTCTGCAGAAGTGACCCTTTGGTAAACTTTCACATGGGATACATACCCTTCACTTTCATTGGCCCATTCAGAGAAATCCACCTATTTGCATACCTTGTCCCCACTTCTCCTTGTCACCAAATTTTCCATCATGCACCTTCCAAGTAAAACTGTTGACCACAGTCCATGAATCAGTACACAGTCACATATTTGCTTTTCAGGCAAACACCACAACTTGCTTGAAGTTCTTGAATTTCTGCTCTTTGGGGACATCTCCTTTCACCACCTTGGTCTCTCAGAAAGGTGCCAGAAAGGTCCTGTAGTCAGGCACTTTCAAGTGGTACTTGCATGTAAAGCAGAGCCATAGGTAAACTGAGGATCTGTTTTCTGTTCCTTGGTCAACTGAGCATAAGGAACTCCCCCCTCTCCTACCCATGGAGGCCATAGATGCAGACTGGGAGAAGGAAGGCACTGGGACAGGAG
The DNA here is from genome assembly GCA_004026705.1 of Nesogale talazaci. Taxonomy (NCBI): domain Eukaryota; kingdom Metazoa; phylum Chordata; class Mammalia; order Afrosoricida; family Tenrecidae; genus Nesogale; species Nesogale talazaci. Next base: position 28,196 of record PVJH01023053.1, on the reverse strand, counting down.
TGGAATGGAGACTGTAGGCTTTTAGGCCACTTCTTTATGCAGCTTACTTGTACCTTTAGGCCCTGCTCTAGCCGAGCTCATATATATCATGACTTCCATTGAATGATGAAATGCTGCTGTGGGCCAAGTTGGATGTAGATGTGGGTGACCCACAGAGTCGGACAATACCCAGGTATGATGGGTACATCAGAATGCACAGTGATTTGGTGTCTAATCTCCACTAAGTTCAAATGCTGCTTTTCAAAAGTGGTTTTCTGCAGAGGAGGGAAGAGCTTTGCTTCAAAATCCTAAGCGTCTACACTGTGATCCACCAGTAGAGGTCAAACGTATCTGCCACTGACAGCTCAAGGACCAGTGGATCAGCTGGATCACATGGTCCAAATGGCAGAGTGGCTTTCACAGCATCTAAACCCTTTGAAGAGTCCAAACCTTGTTCTTGCTCTGAGTTTCACTCAAAGATAGCAGCTTTTTAAGTCATGTGATATGCAGGCAGGAATGGCACACACAAATGAGAGATATGTTGCCTCCAAAGTCTGAAGAGGTGCACCAGATACAAGATTTGGTTCTAGCAGAAGACAAAGGACCAAAGAGAAGTCAACTCTGCTGAGTCTCCTTTCTCTCATACAAAAGACTTAGGGAACCAAGGAGGTGTCATCAAGGTGCACTGACATTGATAGCTGAGCTCCGTGACTGCCCATACCCCAGAGTTTAGTTGACCTAAGACCTAATCATCACAGCCATTTCACCAACCTGCGTGTATTCCTGCTTGCCAGGAATCACTGTTGAGTCACCTTCCTTAAGAATGGGTACAGATATGGATCTCCTCCAGTCAGTTGGCCAAGTAGTTGTCTTCCAAATTTCTAGGCATAGATGAATGAATATTTCACAACTTCATTAGCTTCTTAAAACATTTAAATGAGTATTCCATTAGTTCCTAGAATCTTGTTTTGATTAATGCTTTCAACGCAGCTTGAACTTCTCCCTTCAGCACCATTGGTTCTTTGACATGTTCTACCACTATCTATCTGAAATAGTCGATTGTCGGCCAGTTCTTTTTGTTACAGTGAACTTGAATATTCATTTCATTTTCTTTTGATGTTTTCTGCGCTATTCAATATTTTGTCATAGAAATTTTCCATATTGCATCTTGAAGCTTGACTTAAAAATCATTTTATTGGGGGCTCATATAACTCTTATCATGATCAATATATACATCTATTGCATGTAGACTACATTTGTACATTTGTTGCCATCATCATTTTTGAAACTTCCTCCCTCTATATAGGTCCTTGGTATCAGTTCCCCATATTTCCCCTCCCTCCCTATTTCCCCTCCCTCATGAACCCTTAATAATTTACAAATTATCATTATTTTGTCATATCGTACACTGTCCAATGTGTCCCTTCACCCACTTCCCTGTTGTCCATACCTCAGGGAGGAGGTTATATGTAGATCCCTGCAATTGGTTCCCCTTTCTACTCCACCTTCCCTCCATCCTCCTGGTATCTCCACTCTCATCACTGGTCCTGAATTCATCGTCTGTCTTAAATTCTTCATGGTTCCAGCTCCTATCTCTATCAGTGTACATCCCCGAGTCTAACCGGATTTGTAAGGTAGAATTGGGACCATGATAGTGGGGGGTGGGTGGGTTGAAGCATTTAAGAACTAGAGGGAAGTTGCATATTTCATTTTGCTACACTGTACCTTGATCGACTCGTCTTTTCCCCATGACCCTTCTGTAAGGGGATGTCGCTTCACCTGCTGATGAGTGTTGGGTGCCCAATCTGTGCTCTCCCTCATTGAAACTTGACTTTTTTGCTTGAGTTCTTTCAGTTTAAGATATTCTGAGCATGTTCTTCCTCTTTTGTTTTCTAACTCTGATTTTTGAACATTTCTTTATATCATTTTACTTTGTCTTTTCTAGGTGCCATTTGGAATTTCCTGTTTAGCTCTTTGACTTCATCATTTCTTTCATCATTGCCTTCACTATGCTAAGATTAAGAGCAAGTTTCAGAGTTTCTTTTGACATCACTTTGGTCTTTTCTTTCATTCCTGTCTTTTAAATGACCTTTTGCTTTCTTTATGAATCATGTCTCTATGTCTCCTTATAACTCCTCAGATCTTCTGTTATTAGTTTTCAATGTGTCACATCTGCTCTTGGGAAGTTCTAGAAATTCACGTGTGACAGGCTCAAAGTTGTATTTTGACTCTTGTGGACTTGTTTTAATTTTCTTCTGCTACAACCTGAACTTACATTTGAGTAATTGTTGGTCTGCTCTGTAGTCAGACCCAGACCTGGTTTTAGCTGTTGATATTGAATTTCTTCATGTCTCCATGTAAATAGTAACCATTTGTAATGTCGAGAAAAGGTATTTGCTATAAACAAGTTGTTGGTCTTGCAGAATTCTATCATGTGATCTCCAGCTTCATTTCTATTAGTTTCTATCACCAAGATCCTCTTTTCCAACTACTGTTCCTTCTTCTGTTTTCAGTTTTCCATTTCAATCGCCAATAAATTACCAATGCATTTTACTCCCATGTTTGATCAATTTCTTACTGAAGACATTGGTAGAATTCTCCAATTTTTTATCACTAGATTTAGTGTTTGGTGCATAAATTGAATAATAATTGTATTGATTGGATGTCCTTGGAGTTGGATAGATATAATCCTATTACAGCATTGTACTCCCACATAGATCTTGAAATGTCCTTTTTGAATATGAATGCAACATCATTCATATTGATTGTGTCATTCTCCGCAGAGTAAACCACTAGATTTTCATATTCAAATGGCCAATATCAGTTCAGTTCAGCTCATTGGCACCAAGGCATTTGGTACTGTCATAGCTGAAGATTTCATGTTAATAGTGGTAGTGGGCTGAGCCTTGGTGGTATAAGTGGTTGAGTGCGGGACTGTGGCCCGAGGGCTTGGCGGTTCAAATCAGCGGCTCTCCGGAGCAGTGCTGGGTAGCTCCCACCACCACCAGAGGGCAGTGATGAAAAAAAATAATGGTAGTGGTGAAATTAATAGCGCCTAGAAAAGATGAGATCCTGCAAGATGCAAAGAGAAAATTGTTAGATCTACGGATACTCCTGCATGGGTTAGATTTCCTGCTAAAAGAAGGGTGTACAGTTCAGCTGGTTCCGGCTCCTGCTTCAACTATGGAAGAAGCAAGGAGTATAAGAAATGATGGGGGAATAAGTCAAAAGCTTATACTATTTATACGTGGGAAAGCTCTATCAGGGGCGCCAATTATTAAGGGAATTAATCAGATCCCGAAGCCACCAATTATAATGGGTATAACTAAGAAGATGATTATCACAAATGCATGTGCTGTTACAATTACGTTGTAGATTTGCTCATCGCCTAGAAGGATTCCAGGTTGACCAAGTTCCGTTCAGATTAATAGACTTAAAGCTGCACCTACTATCCCGGCTCAAGCGCTGAATAAAAGGTACAGGGTGCTGATGTCTTCATGGTTTGTTGAGAAAAATCAACGATTGATGAACATAAGTAGATAAGGTTAAATGGCTGAGTGTTAGACTGTAAATCTAAAGACAGGAGTAGAGCCTCCTTTTTACCAAGCTCTGAAGTGACTTATCATTTCGAATTGCAAATTTGAAAAATTTTCAATTCTGCTGGGATTTCTCCTGCCTTTTTCTCTCTTTTTACAAGGCGGAGAAGTAGATTGAAGCCAGTTGATTAGGGTATTTCGCTGTTAACTAGAGCTTCCTGGGATGGTAGTCCATCAATCTAGGAGGACCTAGCTTAATGAAAGTGACTGATTTGCATCCAGTAGACGTAAGAATATGTCTTGCAGCCTTTAACGGAGAATAAGTATCAGTTACTTGCTGAGAGCTTTGAAGGCTCTTGGTCTGTCTAACCTAATTTTCTAATCTAATATACAGATTATAGGAGTAAGAGGAATAATAAGGGAAGATAAAGATAGTAGGGTTGGTAGGAGGTTAATTTTATATGGAGTATTAATTTTCCATTAAAATTTAATATTGTTATTTGATGGGAAGAGGGTTAATGATGATGTATAAATTAAATGTATATAAAAATATACATCCAGGAGGGCTATTTGGCTATTGTTTGTGGTAATAAAGTATTTTTAAGTAGTTCATCAATAATTAGTCATTTAGGAATAAAACCTGATAAAGGGGCTAAACCTCCTATTGATAGAAGAATTATTAGTAGGGCTATTATTATTAGTGGTGAATTGTTTCATGCTATAGATAGACAGAGTTGTTGTTGTTGGAGTAAAGCAGTTGATTATTGCCAATGTGAATATGATGTAGAGTACTAGGTTAAATAATATAAGGAGTGGGTTGTCGATCAAGACAGCTCATATTAAGCCTATGTGAGCAATGAATGAACAAGCTATCATTTTGCGGAGCTGAGTTTGATTAAGCCCGCCTCACCCCTCGCTTAGGATGACAAGATAGAGGATATTAAAATAATACAAGAGTTAATGATGATGTGACTTGATACAAAATTGAGAGGGGAGTTACTTTTGTCATGTGAAGATAATAAGGCTAGTTGGTAATAGCTTGCCTTGAGTAACTTCTGGTACTCGGAAATGGAATGGGGATATATCGAGTTTTATTATTAAGGCTACTTGAAAAATAGTAGAGGCAGTGGGGGAGTCAGTACTAGTTAATATCCATTGGTCAGCTTCTATAAAATTAAGTGAAGCTGCTAGCATATTATTGAAGCTGAAGCTTGAATAAGGAAATTTTTTGTTGCTGCTTCAGTTGCTCAAGGGGTGTGTGATTTTAAGATTAGTAGGATGACTACAAATATATTTATTTCAAGTCCTATTCATGTTATTAGTCAGTGAGAACTAGCTATGGTAATGAGGGTATCTGGGATTAGGGTAATGTAAATGGTTGATATTACTAGAGGGGTTCTTAGTATGAGAAGGGGTAAACCAACATTTTTGGGGTATGGGCCTGATAGCTTATTTAGCTGACCTTACTTAGAAATGGTGTAAATGGAGCACAGAGAATTTTGAATTCTCTGGTTTAGGTTCAAATCCTAGGATTCTAGAAACAAGAAAGTTTAAACCTTTATATTTTACTCTATCAAAGTAATACTCTTTTGATTTTTAAGCTAAGACAGCCGAAGAGATGGTTTATTGTGCGCATTACATCGAGCCATAACTGAGGGCAGAATTAGCCCAAGGGGTCTGAGGGCCGGGACAACGGCTCAAAGCCGGACTGCTGAGATGTGAGCAAGGCGGCTCTCTCGGGCGCTCGCGGAGATGGAATGTTCCAGACTCAGACCGTGGGCGGGCAGCATGCAGTCAACGGCATCCTGGCCGCAGGCGCTCCGTGGCCCTGCAGCTGGGGCTTCTGTGGGGGCCCCTGGGGGCTTTACCTGCACCTCTGCCTCATCTTTCTTCTCTTGCGCTTCAGTCTGCGCATTCTCTTCTTCCTCCACTTGCCTCTCAGGGCTCGTAGGTTTCTAACAAGATGGCGCTAAAGCCCAGAGAGCCAAGTAATTCTTTTGTCAGACATGTGTCTATGTTTGAGGGGGATACTTGCTATAATAATTGTCATGTACACATTGCTAGGGAGAGAGGAAGAACATTTTTTCATAGGAGATGCATGAGTTGATCATAGCGGATGCATGGGGAGGGTGGCAAACTCATAGAAGGCAGGTCGTGAAAATTAAGGTTTTAGTTCCAAAGTTTCATGTAGATAACTCAGATAGGCAGGGTCATGAAATACCCCCCCCCCCACCAAAAGGATAGTTGTTAATGCGTCTATTATAATAATGTTGGCGTACTCTGCTAAAAAAAACAGGGCGAATGGGCCTGCAGCGTATTCAACATTGAAACCTGATACTAATTCAGATTCACCTTCAGTGAGGTCAAATGGGACACGGTTGGTTTCAGCTAATGTAGAGATAAATCATATTCTAGCTAGTGGTCAGGAGGGAAAAAGAGTCATAAGTGCTCTTGAGTCGTTGTAAAAGATGAGAGCGAGAACGATTCATTAAATAGTATTATTGAGAGTAGGCTAATTGCTAAAGACACTTCATAAGAGATCGTTTGGGCTACAGCTCACAAGGCTCCAATTAGAGCGTAATTGGAATTAGATGCTCAGCCAGACCATAAAATAGAATAGACAGCCGTACTAGATATGGATAGAATAAAGAGTAAGCCTAGATTAAGATTAACAAGGGAGTAGAGTATAGGAAGGGGAATTCATAGGGCTGGTTCAAGTGTAAGTGCTAGAATAGGAGCTAAAGTAAATATTACGATTGAAGATGTGAATGGTCGTAAAGGTTCCTTTTTTTTTTTTTTAATGATTTTATTGGGGTCGGAAAGGTTCTTTAATGAAAAGTTTTACTGTGTCTGCGATTGGTTAAAAAAGTCCATAAGGCCCAATAATTGAGAGCCTTTGTGGAGTTGCATGTAACCTAGACCTTGACGTTCTAGTAATGTTAGGAAAGCTACGACTAGTAAAATGGGGACAATTAAGGGGATTAAGTTGATTAGGACATCGTTAAGAAGAGGAATTGAACCTCTGGTAGGTAGCAAGGGCTTAAGTCTTGGGCAATAACTGGGCTCTGCCATCTTAACAAACCTTTCTCGAGGGAAAGTTTTTAGTGGGTAAAATTAAGATTAGATAATTTTTTCATATTAAAGTTCTTTAGTGAAATTGATCTTATTTATCTGGTCCTTTTGTACTAGGAGAAATGGTGGCATAAAAATTGCTTTCAGGTAGCTTGCTTGGTTTCAGGATATTTGGCTAAAGGTCTCTTTGTCAGGTTGGTTCTAGTTAATTCATTATGCAAAAGGTAAAAGTTTTTATCTTTGCTTTATTACACTTATTACTATCCTTTCATCTTTCCCTTGTAGTACTATCTCTGTCGCTCATCAGTGTAAATTTCTATTGCCTATACTTTAAGTAAATAAATGTTTTAGTCTAATATGGCTTGTAATTTAGTCTCATGTTTATTGGGCTAAGGTACCTAGGATATTGATTTTTTTTGTGAGTTCCATTTCCTTTTCAATGACTTCCATTATTCCTAGAGTCATATCTGTACATTCCAAGTCCTGATTATTAGTAGATTATTGTAGCTGTTTCTTCTCATTTCGAGTTGTACCACATCAGCAAATGAAGGTCTTAATGGCTTTACTCACAGTTTTTACTTCATTCATGTATTTACGGTTGATTCTAGTTTGAGAAGACAGGTCTTCCTCAGGTATATTTTGAGTGTTTTCTGATCTGAGGGACTTGTCTTCTGGCACTATCTGCTATTAATTTGGCCTTCTGTATATGGCAGTGTTTCAATTCTATCCATTAAGTTTTCAACCATGTACTCCTCTGAAATGGACAGTCTAGTCCTTCTTTGTAGTCTGTTCTTTGTAGACTGGAAACTCTGCTGAAACTGTTCACTTTGGGTGGTCCTGCTGGTTTTTGAAATTGCAGTGGCATAACTTCCAGCATCACAGTAACACACAAGCCACCACAGTGCGACAAACTGACAGATGGCAAAGTGAATGATAAAGGGGATAAAAGGAATTTGGAGTCATGGATGATCATATAGAGAGTTTTTTTTATTAATGGTAGACTACCCACTTCTAAATACTATGTGAAAGAGAAATAAAACTTCCTTTTGTGTAAGCCACAATTATAAGATATTTTTGTTACATGCAGCCAAACCCCAATTCTAATTAATGCAAAACATCTTCCATGATTTCATATCTTAGCAAAATAGACAAAAATGATAGATGTGTTTAAGATCGATCCAAGCATCTAATCTGCGTTGAGCCAGGAATGACAGCTGGAAGGAATACTGTAGTGTTGTTGTTGGGTGCTGTCAAGTCCTTTTCCCCTCACCGCATTAACAGGACGCGCACTGACAATGGCGTACGGCTGAAGAACTGCTGCCCCGTCCTGTACCACCCTCGCAGTTAGGGCTGAATTCATTGTTTCAGCCAGAACACTTCAAAGGCGGCTTGAGAAGACAAAGAGTAAGGACATGGAGTTTCTCCACCAAAAGAAATTCGCTTGCTCAGCATAACTGAAAGAACTAAAGAAAAAGATTTAAGCCTCAAGTTGTAATATTGAGAGATTCTATGGGGAAAATATTGAATGACATAGGAAGCATCAAAAGAAAATGGAAAAAACCACGTAGTCACTGTTCAAAAAAGAGCTAGTCGATACCCGATCATTTTAAGGGATAGCATATGATCAACAATGGTCCATTATCTATTTGATGCTTATTCGTAGCGTTCCTTTTTTTTTTTAAGAATGGAAAGAGATTTAATTATGTGCAAGCAGAATCTGTACATAGATCAAGCAGCAGTTGTTCAAACAGAACAAAGAAATAGTGTGTGGTTCAAAATCAGGAACAGTGTGTCAGGGTTGTATCCTTTCATCATAACTATTCATATTGTACAAGTTCTCTTTAGAGTATTGCAAAGCAAGAATGTTATTTTGAGGATTAAGGTGTACATGACCCAAGTCAAGATATTTTCTTTTTAAGTAAATGATTTTATTGGGGGCTCTTACTGCTCTTTTCTTTTTTAAAATCATTTTATTAGGGGCTCTCGAAGTTCTAATCACAATATTTACACACCTACATTGTTTCAGTATTTGCATCTTTTTTTAACAGGGGACATGCAACTCTTTGCAAAATCCATACATACATTCATGTGTCAAACACATTTGTACACCTGCTGTCATCATCATTCTCAAAATATTTGCTTTCTACCTGAGTCCTTGATATCAACTCATTTTCCCCCTCCGTTCTGACTCTTTCTTCTTTTAAACATTTTCTTGCTTTATTTTTTTATTTTAAGAAATCATTTTATTGGGCACTCATACAACTCATATACATACTTTGTTGCATTTTTATTTTATTTTATTTTGATTTCTTTAAAAATCATTTTATTGGGGGCTCATGCAACTGTTATAACAATTCATACATACATTCTTTGTATGTCAAGCACCTTTGTACATTTGTTGTCGTCATCATTCTCAAAATATTTGTTTTCTACTTGAGCATTTCAAAGTTCTCATTTCCCCCTCTGTCTCCACTTCCCCTCCCTCATGAACCCTTGGTGATTTATAAATTATTCTTATTATGTCCTATCTTACATTGTCCAATACCTCTTCACTCATTTTTCAGTTGTCCGTCTCCTAGGGAGGAGGTTACGTGTAGATCCTTATAATCAGGTCCTCCTTTCTACCCCATCATCTCTCCATCCTCCTGGTATCGCCACTCTCACCACTCGTCCTGAAGGCATCGTCTGTCCTGGATGCCCTATGTTTCCAGTTCCTATCTGTACAAATGTACATTCTCTGGTCTAGCTGGATTTGGAAGGTAGAATTGGGATCATGATAGTGGAGGGAAGGAGGAAGCATTTAAGAACTAGAGGAAAGTTGTATGTTCCATCATTGCTACACTGCATCTTGACCGGCCCATCTCCTTCCCTGTGACCCTTCTGTAAGGGGATGTCCAGTTACCTACAGATGCACCTTGGGTCTAACTCCACACTATCCTTCATTCACAATGATAGGCGTTTTTTTTTTTAACATCTGATACCTGATTCCTTTGGCACCTTGTAATCACACAGGCTGGTGTGCTTCTTCCATGTGGGCTTTGTGGCTTCTGAGTTAGATGGCCGCTTGTTTACCTTCAGCCTTCTGTGTTATTTGTCCATCATCTATCACTCAGCCTGGATTCTTTCATCCTCAATCACACTGCAGTCTGGTTCAATTTAACAGTCTCGTCCCGCCTCACTCCTTTTGTGTATAATCTCAATGACACTATATCTTTTGATAGCTGGGCACCATCAGCTTTCTTCACCACAATTGCTTATGTACATAGTGTTTTTATAGGATCACGTAGAACTATCCCTATAAGTTTCTGAGACTGTAACTGTATACAGGAATAGAAGCCCCATCTTTCTCCCCTGGGAGTGGCTGGAGGATTGGAACTACTGACCTTGAGGTTAGCAGTCCAATATCTAACCACTGTGCCTCCAAGGCCCTTTTATTGGTCCTTTAAGTAATAAGAATGTTAAAGATGAAATTATTAATATTGTGGTAATTAAATATTGTATACCTATTAATCACTAATGAGCCTGGTTAGGTTCCAAATACCAGATTTGTTATATGAAAATCAGCATTATGCAGAAATGGAGGGTGACCTTATCCCATCACAGAATGGAAGGTTAATAATTCATTACATAACTGCCAAAATTATGGCCCAACCAAATGGACACATAGCATTAATCATCACAACCAGTGTTTCTCTCCCTTTGCACTTCCATGTTCTATGACTAGATGTATGTAATTATTGTATAACATACACTCAGATAATATTTTTTCACTATTATTGTAAATCGAAAAGGAGACAGTAGGTACATACTCTTCATTTCTGCGGTGCATTGTTGCCTTTGTTCTGTAATGTATTGTTTGATGCCATTAAATTGATTGCCCTCCTGGTGACCCCATGTGTGCAGAGCTAAACTCCTTCATAAAGCCTTCCAGGTTCTCACCCTTTGGAGTCTTTGGAGTAGATGGGGAGGCCTGCCTTCTGAGGAGCCTTCAGGTAAGTTTGAGTTGCCAATTTATCAACTAGTAGGTGAGTGCCTGATCACTTGTATCACCCATGGACCATAGTGCACAACTACTAAAAATAATAACTTTGATTTATATTTATTAACCTGGAGAATAGAAATTTGTTGCTAACATTAAAAAGTTTGTGAGGAAAATTATAGAATGACTTATTTTCCTACTTGTTTGTATTATAATAATGAGATTACTCTAAATACTTGCACTGTACATACATGTACATGTATGTAATAGATGTATGATCAAGAAGAGAGATATAACAACTACTTTGGTTCTCTCTTTGGGATTATACAAGAGTAGAGCAAGGCAGGGAGAGACTGTTAAACTGAACCAGACTGAAGTGTGCTTGAGGATGAAAGAATCTAGGGTGAGTGGTAGAGGAGGTTGATGATGAACACATAAATCAGGGTCTGAGGATTAGCTAATCAGTGGTTCTAATGTGGTTTGTTCCACTAATGTTCTTGTACTTAGGATTTGTAGAAACTGCAACTAGCCACTGCTTTTAAGGAGAGTCTGATGGATTAGGTTTAGGAGAAGCATTAAGTGGGTCAAAGGATTAGCAGAACTGTATTTCTCTTTTGCAACATTTCAAAATCCCTTCATCCTAATCTCTCATACACCTATCAACGGCGGTGAACACCGATCCATGAAAGCTTGGGTGAGTTTTGCATGAGAACAAATTCAGAGAATTTCTCTGTCTGCTGCACTATAAATCTTGCACTTCCTGTCATGATGATTCTATGGGAGATGACAGAATATGAACTGCGGATTCTGTAGGAAAGAAAGTTCATGAGGTTGCTACTCTTGATCAATAAGGACTATTAGCTAACGAGTAGATAAATGTTTCCTCCTTTTTGTTTATATAGGTGAATAGTGCTGAAGCATATTTCAGAAGACTCAGAAAGTCCCAGTGGTAGACAAGGAAATAAAAAGTACCAGTGGACAATCTGTACTTCATTTTTGGTTATACGCTCCAAGCTGTTCACTCCAGCTTCCTTTAATATCTTCCTGAAATATATCATCAACACATAAGCCTTATCTCAGACTTTGGTTTTGGGGAAACCTAGGTGAAGACAAGAGGAACCATGGTGGCACAGTAGTTTAAGCACTGAAAGGTTCGTGGTTGAAATTCACTCACTGCTTTGCCAGGAAAAGATGAGACAATCCGCTTCTATAAACTTTTATGGCCTTGGAAAACATTTGAAACAACCCTACTCTGTCCTGTAGCGTCACTACAAATCACGATTGACTCAATGGCAGTGGATTTGGATGGTTTTTCTAATGTTCAAATACCCTTGCATACCTGGTTATGATTTTATGCTTTTTACATTTTGTTGGATTCTACCGGCTAGAATTTTGTTGAGATCTTTTACATCTAAGTCCATATGTGATATTGAGCTATATGGTCTATCCTGATGGTATCTTTGCCTGGTTTTGGCATCAATGTTATGCTCACTTCATAAAATGAATTCAAGTCAAAGTTGATTCTCTTTTTCTCTTCTAGAATATTTTGAGTTTTTTGGTTTTAGATAAAGGTAGGAGTGTGTTAAGAGATCATCATGATTTTTGTATACAACAATCTAAACAACTTAATCCTCCCAATAGTTTGCTCTCACTTCCCGATTTATTTTCTGTTCTCCCTCTTGTAGAATAATATCTTCTCCTTTGCTTTAATTGACATCTCTATTTGTTGGCCTGTTGCTTCCTTTTGCCTCCTTTCTTTTCCCACCACTAACAATAATCCGTCTGTATATTTTTGTTTGAAAAGTCTTTATCTTGAGCTCCTGTGATTGTCCTCTGTCCTTCAAGAAAATCAAGATGATAACCCATTGGAATTCTTCAACAGTGAACATAACCTGGGCTGGACCCCTCTGCCTGGTGTTGAACTGACCCAGTAGATAGATGTCCCTTAACTGTTTTTGAAGGGACTTTAAAAAAAATGGCCTGTTTAACCAAACTAAAACAAGTATATTATGCAGTTGTTTTTAATGCAGTTTTGATTGTATGACTTCCATCACGTTTTAAATTTTAACTGTGATTTATGATTGGTAATGCATAACAACTTCCCTACTTCTCCTCACTTCTCAGTTCCCTAAACTAGCTGTTTCAAAGTTATCAAAAACAAACAAACAAACAAAAAAAACCAAAACAACCTTCCAGGTGCTTTTCACAACCTGAAATTTTCAAAAAATAATCTTTACAGATATGAGCAATGAGAAGTCACTGAAGAATTTTGGAAAGGATACTGAAAAATGTTTTAGGACTAATAGTGAGGTGCCAATGTCAAAAAAGAAATAAAACAGAGGGGCACCAGTTCAGAGAGTTACAGACCTGACTGGACCTAGGGTTATTACACTGGGAATAACGAAAAAATAAACTGGAATATACCACCACAGTAATTTGACAAAAGCAAGTAAATAGTTTCACGTCAACAGGAGTCAGAAGTGCCAACCAGAAGAATTATTAAAAAAATAAAATAAGCTGCCCATTCTGTCTTGGCTATCGAATACTGCTACCATGGTAAAACCAGAAGCACATGGCTTTAACAAACAAATACATTGTCTCAGTTTAGGAGGCTAGATGTCTAAATGCAGAGCTGTCCACTCTGGAAGGTCTTTATCTCGACAGTTTCTGATTCTGAGATCTCCATGTGTCTTAGCATCTTAAACCATCTCTCTCTACACTAACTTGCTTAATCTCTTTCAAGAGGTCGACTCGGATGGCACTGACGCTGACTCAGTAACTTAACAGAGATAATTCCTGCATAGGACTCTAACCACAGGCAGTGTGTTTAGGGTTTTAGCACCATCTTATCCCCAGGAGAATTCATGCTGGCACCATTTTGAAAAAGACTGGGTTGTAGATTTTTCCTGTTCTAACCTCACTGGCTTTGTAGGTGCCAAATTCTTGTCCACAATTTCTAAAGTATCTATAGGGGATAGCATTGGACTGCGAACGCAGAGTCCATAGTTCAAATACACCCTTCTTCCAAGGGAGAAGGACGGGCTACCTGCTTCTGTTGAGATTTCCACCAAAAGTCCTGAGTAGGATCGCGTTAAGTCACAATCAACTCAACGGCAGATGGGTTTGGTTTTGGGGTTTATTGTAAATTTAAATAGCAACCAATAAATTCTACCCGAAAAAAATGTGGTCTGCATACAATTGATGTATGTATTGATTGTAGGAAGAGCCCCCAATAAAATAATTTAGAAAAAGAAAGAAAAAATGTTTGCAAAGAAAAAGTATCTATTTAGGATCAAATTGATAGCATTTGAAAAGAATAATTTATAAGTTATCAAGAGTTCAGGAGGGAGGGATGGGGGAGAAGTTGATGCCAGGGGCTCTTGAAATAAAATGTTTTGAAAAGATGATGGCAACATATGTACAGATGTGTTTGGCAAAATGGATACATGTATGGATTGTGATAAGAGCTGTGAGAGCACCCAATAAAATAAAATTTAAATTAAAAAAGTGTATTGCTGAATTGATAGTCATTCACTGATCACAAAGATGTGCTTAAATACATTTGTGTGAAATAACCCCAGGGCTTTGCTGAACTTAACAGAATTTTTTTGGCTTTTTTTTTGGAGGGGGGGCATCACTGCTGTCTGGTGGGAGTAGGAGGCCCAGTCTTGCTCCTGTAGAGCTGCTGCTGGATTTGAACCACCAGCCCAGTGAGCCGAAGTCCCACACTCAACCACTGTGCCACTGGGGCTCAGCCCTATTTTTTTTCTGACAATAATTTTAACTCTTTGAACACTTTCTGGAATTGCATAATTCACTCATAATATCTTATGGGAATTTGGGGTGTAACACAAAGTTGAAGCAAACTACAATGTGTCACTCTCTGGTTGTTTGACACTATTCTGTTGATATTCTATGTTTTTTTACTGAAGTACCAAACACAAAGGTATAAAGATTTTATCAAAAGGATAATGTTTTATGAAATGAATAAATAACTAATGCGAACATAGTTCTCTTTATTTTTTATATCAATGGGCAAAATGAACATGACACTGTGCACATAGAATCTGCCATTCCGTAGCTGAATGTTGAAAAAAAGTCAGGAATGAGGCTGAACCCCAGTGGCATAAGGGGTTGAGTGTGGAACTGCAGCCTGCGGGCTTGTTGGTTCAAATCCAGTGGCAGCTCTCAGGAGCGGCACTGGGTAGCGCCCATGACCACCAGAGGCAGTGATGCCCACAAAAAAAAAAAAAAGAGTAAGGAATGTAAACTTGTGAGTTCCACATTGGGAAGCTGCCCATCACCCCACTTAGATAAAACTCTGATTATAGTGCCAGTTTAGCAACCGGTTTGCTGAATTCAACAAGAAAGGTATTGATCTGTCACACAGGGTGAACTGGCTGAATCCCACCATTGTCCCTAAGACACAAGTAATTGGATTGATAGTGTCATTAGTTTATCCAATGGTATAGGATTTTAGATAAGGGGAAAAAGAAAAGAAAGAAAGTTAAGGACAGTTAAAGAAAGAAAAGAAAGTTATACAAATATAGACAGGCTCTGAACCACTATCCATAAATTCTTCATTTGTACAGAATAAACTCAAATTATTGGACAAAATTTCTAGGAACATTTATTCACAAGGACAGAACCATGATTATCAGATTAATACATGTCAAAAATAGTAAGGAGGGCATTAAACTAGTAAATATATGATAGTCTTGAACTTCCTTTCATAGGGCACCTACAAAGCAATGTATCTGAACCAAAGTCCAGTGACAGTCAATTCCATAACCTTGAAGTGGTAGTCATCTGAAGAGAAAGGTTGCTAAAGCAAAACTAATTAGTTACTTTTGGTACTAGTATGCTAATTCATTATAATTTAATTATTCAGTTTAATAATTAAAAGGAAATAATTAAGCTTTTATCCTACCTTTGTGACACAAATTGCATACAGAAAATTTTAATATATTTTCTAGCTGATAAATGTATAATGAATTCCAGTTATTAAATGCACAGTGAACGATCAAATTAGAAAATCATACTTAGACCATTCCTAATAAATTTCTAATAAAATAACTCAGTAATAAAGTGAGTAATAAAGTGCATGTCTAACAAAATAAGCAAGACTGACACACAAAAAACAATACTGAGAGATTTATGGCAATATGGTGCACTAAGCAGACTGCTACACAGACCTATAACAAAGACATGGGAGAGCAGTTATTGATAATCATGAGTGGTAGAGGGCAGGGTAGCAAAGCAGAAAGAATACTGAGTGGGAGGAAAGGTTCCATGGGAGTGCCATTAAAAAGATAAATGGGTGAGTCATTGGCTGGCCTGCAGCTAAATAAATTGTCTTGCTCAAGACCACACAGGTACACACAGGTGCCTGCCACACTCTCTCGGTGATCAGAGGAGTAACTTGTCCCTATTTTCACCCACGCAGCAGCCAGTTACATCTGGTCGAAACAACATGGATCAGCTGCTGATGCCACATATGCCTACACCCAGAAACCTCATCAGGCGACTAGCAAGCATAGTGCCAGACACGCAGCCTGTGACAGCCACACTGAATGGGCAAGAACTCCTTCAATGACCACTTGCCTTGCCCCCAACTGTCCTCAGGCCCCAAAGAAATCCTTTCAGGGCATATTGTTGTTGTTAATAGCCATTGGATTAGTTCCCACTTTAGTGACCCTATGTAAAGCAGAACAAAACACTGTCTGGTCCTGAGTCATTCTCAACATCCTTGCTATGTTTGAACCCATTGTTCTGGGGATGAGCCTACAAAAACTAATACAGACGAGGTTTCGGATCTCCATCTAGGCTGGCCAAATCCATTTCGGACTGACTCCTCCACGCATTCCCCACTCCTTTCTGGTCCCCAAGTTCCTTGGCTGGGTGCCAGTCCACACTGGGTGCTCCAGATTTTCCACAGTTGTCTTTTCTGGGGCCAAATTCTGCTCAAGTTTTCCCCATACCTTGAGTCCTTTCCCTGCATCACCACCCCTTGCCCTTTTAATCCTTTCATTCTCTGCTTTTTGATTACCTTTCTTTTCTTTTTTAGTTTTTCCCATTTCTTTATATTCTCTCTCTCTCTCAACCCTTTCCCATTCCATTTTACTTAGTTTTGCTTATTGCATTTTCCCCATGTTTCTATATCCCTCTTTGACACTTTTTGTTTTAATTATAAACTCCTTTCTCTCTCTCTCTGCTATTGTTTGTTTGTCTGATTTCCCTGCTTGTTTATATGTGTGTATGCACGTTTTAATTTTTTTACAGATTATTTCCTTTTTTTTAGCAGTTGCTGATTTGAGACTTTCTCTTGTTCTCTTTTTTTTCACCCTTGTCTCACATAGCTGGAGACAACAATTATTTCCACAGGACC
Organism: Nesogale talazaci; assembly: GCA_004026705.1. Lineage (NCBI taxonomy): Eukaryota > Metazoa > Chordata > Mammalia > Afrosoricida > Tenrecidae > Nesogale > Nesogale talazaci. Next base: position 11,242 of record PVJH01023053.1, on the reverse strand, counting down.
CAGCCATATCCTTCCCCCTAATTGCTGTACATATTGGGAAAGGGTCATTATATACACCAGTTCCACCAGACATCAAATAACCCAGCATCACTATATCTCAGACACAACAGACAATTTCAGTTCACATGAAGAAATAAGACAGAGTCACTCAAATGACCAATATACAAAGTCAGCAGGCATTCTTGAGGAAGAAAAGGCTTTGGAACTAATTTATTGAGTTGCTAACCACAAGACCAGCAATTGGAAGCCTCCAGTCACTTCACAGAAGAAAGATGACTCTCTACTCCCATAAAGATTTACAGAGCAGACGCTGAGACTACTCTGTGTTATCAAGCCACTAGGAATCAGAGTTGATTCAATCGTAGTGAGTTTTCAAGAAGCCCTGGAGTGGTAGTGAGTTCTGCATGGGGCTGCTAACCAAAAGTCAGCAGTGTGAAACGACAATCGCTCCTCAAGAGAAAACCCAAACAAAACTTGCTGTCGTCATGCCAATGCTGACTCAGAGCGACTGTGATAAGTTAGGGCAGAATTACCCCTGTGAGCTTCCAAGACTGTAACTCTTTAACATTTTTCCTGATAAATGAACCAACTACAGAAAGCTTTATTTGTTCAAAGTTACCAGTGCTACTTATACAACACCAAAATACTCCCAACAACTCCCCTAGTGCCACTTCAAAACAAACATAGCAAACTGGAATTCTCTCAGAATGTAGTTATTCTTCTCAGTAATAATTCATCTTCAGGGCAGGAATGTCAAATTAGCACCTAACGCATGATTACAATTTGAGGACAATCTTTCAGTTTCATGAGAAACACTAATTCCCCGCTGCTGTCTGTAGAAACAATTATTCATTTATGATCAAGACCTCTGGCAAAACCCTTTGGTTTGTCTCTTATTTGATCTGCTGTCATCAGATTCACTGCCAGATAAAGACTTTCTTTTTGTACCATCTTTGTCTTTACCAGCTTTTGGAGATGAGAACTGAGAAATGCTTCAATTAATTGCAGAAAATCTAGATTTTCTTCAGCTTCCCAAGTATTAACAGCATCTGTAAATGTTTTCCATTTTAGGAATTATTTCACCTTCCCATTCACAACACATCTGTTCAATACTATTTCCATAACACATACTTCAGGTTCAGTCTCTGATTTTTTCACTCTTTGCATTCTGTTTCTCATTCTTTGCAATATAGTTTTATTGAAGACCACATTTAAAATAATCATTTTATTGAGGGCTTGTACAACTTGTTCACAATCCATACATATATCCATTGTGTCAAGTACATTTGAACATTTGTTGCCATCATCATTCTCAAGATATTTGTTTTTTTTGAGCCTTTAGTATTAGCTCCTCATTTTCTCACTCCCTCCCTGTCCCCTCCCTTTCATCACGAACATTTTTTAATATATAAATTATTTTTGTTATGTCATACACTGTCTGTCATCTTCATTTTTCTGTTGTCCATCCCCTTGTAATCAGTTCTCCCTTTCTACCCCACTTTCCCTCTACCCTCATGCTATTGCTACTCTAACCTCTGGTCCTGGGAGGTTCACCTCTCCTGGATTCCCTTGTTTTCAGTTCCTTGTTTTAGTTCCCAGACCAGTGCACACCTCTGGTCTAGCCAGATTTTTAAGGTAGAAGTGGGATCATGATAGTGGGGGTGAGAGTGGGGAGGAAGCATTAAAAAACTAGAGGAAATTTGCATATTTCATTGTTGCTATTCTGTACCCTGACCGACTTGTTGCCTCCCCATGACCCTTCTGTAAGGGGATATCCAGTTGCTTATAGATGGGTTTTGGGTTCCCATTCCCCACTGTCTCTTATTCACATCGATAAAGCTTTTTTGTTCTTTGATGCCTGATACCTGATCCCATTGACTCCTCATGATCACAAAGGCTGGTGTACTTTGTCCATGTGGGCTTTGTTGCTTATCTTCAAGTCCATATCTTTTCATAGCCAGGCACCATCAACTTTCTTTACCACATTTGGTTATGCACCTGCTTTGTCTTCAGCAATCATGTTGGGAAGGTGAGCATCATGGAATACCAGTTTAATAGAACAAAGTGTTCTTGCATTGAGGGAGTACTTGAGTGGAGGCCCAATGTCCATCTGCTACCTAAATACTCAACCTATAAATATATGCACATAGGTCTATTTCTCCATCGTCGTATATAAATATATTTACATATGTGCATGCCTAGAGGTCATGTTTTTTGATTGCAGACTTGAAGAGCTCTTATCTTCAAGGATCAGGATGGTAGCTCGAGTCTTTGTGGTGAAGGTTTTTCTGCTTCAGAGAGGTACTTAAGACTATAACTCTTTACAAGACTTACCCCTTTTAGTGAGACTGGTGGTATCTAACAGGTAACCTTGATGAGTGCAGCTTTACACCATTGGGGCTCCTTCCTCAAGAGAAAGATAAAGTTTTCTGCTCCTAAAAAAAGAAAATTAAGCACTTGCAGTCTCAGAAACCCTCAGGTCAGTTCTATTCTGTCCTATCGAGTTGCCCTGAGTCAGAATTGATAGAATGGTAGTGAGTAGTGATGGAAATACTGAGTTCAGAAGAATGGAACTTAGATTCTTTCAATGAAATGAGAAACAGAATGAGAAAGCTACAAAGAAACCAAGGAAAACACACGCACACACACACACACACACACACACACACTGCCTCTAGAAGAGTTCTAGAAAATACTAGATGAATAAACTGACAAAATAAATGAAAAATAGGAAAAATGCAAAATAGAAGTATACAAATAGAATTCAGAAGGTTAATTATAAGATCTTAGCAATAGAATTAATTGGAAGACCAAAGAGTATAACAGAATTAATGAAAGATTAAATTAATCAGCTTGGTGACAATCATTTGTGTGATAGAAATTCCAAAACAAGGAGAAACAAACGAAAACAGAGAAAATTGTCAAAAAAAATTGTTGTAAGAAAATTTCCGTAATATTGTGAAAATAAGATATGCACTCAAGAAATTGAATGAATACTGCACCAGATAGTTTGCAAATAAAAATCACCCTTGTGTAATAATCAGACATTCTAAAATCAAAGACAAGGAGAGAATCCTGAGGGCAGTTGAAAGAAAAAAGTTACCTACAAAGACAGACTGATAAGGTAATTCTTATTTTTCAGCAGAAATTATGCAAGCTATAAGGCATTGAAAGGGCATATATAAAACTGTGAAAGAAAAAAATGATCAACTAAGAATTATATACCCAGCAACTTGTCCATTATATATGATATTAAAGTTAAGATATTTCTAGATAAAAATAAGTTAAAGAAGTTCAACTTCACCAAAAACAAACAAATAAAAATACAAGGGGAGTTCTCTGATTAGATTCAACAACTGTGATAGGCAGGCTTGTTGTGCCAATATGGCCAGTGAACACTTGTGAGATTAATTGAAGTCAGAGATGTGAATGGCTGGCGAGCCTTGCCTTCCTCTGTCTTGGATCTTCGGAGGAGTGCGCAGTCTGTTGCCTTGCATGTTCTGTGTCTCCATTTACAAGCTACACTCCCTGTGCGACACTTAATCTCTGGGCTCTGTTGCTGTAAGCTGAAGCTTCTGCAAGCCCTGCTTCAGCACGCTACTAGAAGATACACCTCTTGAGCCTGGGGACTGTCAGACCCTGTCATCTGGCTGACTGTTGGTGACTTGCCTTACTGTTTCCTGCCTGTGGTCAGATAGCCTGAAATGCTCTACAGAGGACTACTTGGCAGCCCTCAAGACGGCCAAGTATGAATGGCTTGATACTGCTTTATAGATTGACTGTCTATTTCTTATGTTAGATAGCTATATAAATAAATGCAGAATTATTAGTGGTTTTGTTTCTCAAGAGAACCCTGTCTAACACAACAGCAATAGCAAACAAATTGAGATAAACATGCACAGTAACACCATCTAGAAGTAAACCCAGGTATAGGAGTACCCAAAGTAAAACAAACTTACAGGATGGAAAATAGGGACCCATAGGTAACAGTTCATACTGAAGACAATTATTGTTGAGAGAATAGTGTAGATGCAGAAACTTTGAATGAATAGGAAATTAAGTAGATTTCCAGATAGAACAGATTATTTTAAACTTGGAAGAAGAGATCAGATGGTGGTGTGCTAGACACAAATTGTAAATCTGGCAAAAATCAGTAGAGTATTTCCAGAAAGTCCATGTGTATTTTGAACACAAGCCACACTCTCAAGGAAAAGTTGTTCTTTCCATTGATTTGTTGCCCATAGCAGATATCATAATGGATGTGGTGACATTATATATCTCATCATGGAGGATGACTACATAGCTGTTAAACCACTGAATATTATGGCCCAGCCAAGATAACACACAACCTTAATAATCACATTTCACCACCTGTCAACTTGTCCTCTGTATACATCTCCTAAGACCATACATAATCTCGAAAGAAAGACCACTATAAAGCCTACTTGCATCTAAGATGATACAATAAATACTTGTAAACCTGATCACATTATTCTTATTTACATAAGTGAAATAAAGGATAGGGAAGTAACTTGAATATTAATTAGAAGAAGTTGAACAAAAGTGGCAAGAAAGGAGACAGATGAATTGTTTACTAGCTTGACTGATGTCATCATCCTGTATGTTCACAAACAACTTTCAATGGCCAAGCACATTGGTTACTAGTTTCCAGAAAGTTAGCATACTCCCTTGTTTGCCACAGCCTCTTAGTGACCAGAAACAGGCCAGAATCCACCCACACCCACACATTGACAGCTGCATCTCCTCTCATTGTGCAAACCGTGCTAGACCTGAGCTTGGAGCTACACCCTCCTGGATTGGGTGCCAGGTCAACTTCCCCACATGTGGATGTGCATGAATTCAGCCTCATTAAGCAGGAAGAATATTCAGTGCCAGGTACCCAACAATCCCTATGGTCAGTTTTCCTGCCCACAACTGTTCTACAGGTCCCAAAGTGTCCTTCCACTAAAAAAGCACCTTGACCTCTGCCATCTTCTGAGCCTACCTGGACTACCACTGCATTGGGTTTCCTGACCTCAGATGAAATTTAGGACTACAGTCATTTCACCTAAAATTGGGACCCCCCACCATGCCATCTTTCAATATCCCATTTCCAGTTCATATATTCCTAGATAATTATGAGCTGTGACACATTCCTAGAGAAATAAGAGTTCTGGTACAACTAGACATATTAACATCCATGCTTACACACACACACACACACACACACACACACACACACAGATTCAAACAACTTGAGCGTCTATCAATGAATGAATTTCTAAAAACTGTGGTACACACATAGCTAGAAATATTACTGAATGATAAAGAATCATGATAACTTTATGAAACATCTCACAACATGGAAGAATAAAGAAGAAACCATGCTGCATAAAATAAATTACAAAAAGATAAATATTGTATAAGACTAGTAATATAAGCAATTAAAAGGTTTATATGTAAAAATAAAGTTTCTTTGATGGTTAATAGGGATGGGAGGGAGAGTAATTAACTAGCTAATACACAAGTACTAGCACCTTAGAAAGATGAAAACATTCCTTTCAGAAATATATAGACCTTAATGGAGAATATGTCAATAAACAATAGACTCACATTTTAATATTTGCTAAAATAATCCCCAAACATAGGTCTATACAAGGGGGATACTCCCCTGAGATAGTTAAGGTTTATTGTGCCAACCTGGCCAATAGACACATGTGGGATTAATTGAAGGATGGAGCGATAAATGACTCAGTGAGCTTCGTCTTTCTAGTTTTCGGGTCTCTTTTGCTCTCTGATGGTTGGACTTGGGTGCAGCTGTCTTAGCCAATTCCTTGCTTCATCTGGCAAGACTCACTTCCTGTGAGACATCCCTGAGGAGAAGTCACATAGACTTATCCTGATGCAGCCCTGGGTGTTGGAGAAAACACGTGGAAACCCCTGCCAGTGCTGAGAGGCTTACGCAGCTACTGCATTCAAAAACTTTCTACATACTGGTGGGGACCCTCCTGCATTCAGTGTCATTGCATGTGTTTTGTGAATTTGAGGAGGACTTTGTAGACTGGTGTCAGACAAATGGGTTAAGTCACTTATGGATTTGAAATGGACTGGGCAGGGATGCTTTTTGAATGTATACTTTCCCTGTATAGAAAACCCTCTCTTGTAAAATATGAGTGTGAATTTTGTGAACATTGTTAAACTGCTGTCTTTTCGTGTCCCTCTTCATTTTCAGAAGCAAAAAGAAGTCACACAGAGCAAGGTCAGGTGAGTCTGGTGTGTAGGGCAAGAGAGACATACTGTCTTCTTTACCAAAAATCGATGCATGGAGGTGGCTGTATGAGCAGGTGCATTGTGGCGATGACAAAGCTAGTACCCCGCTCCCAGAAATCAGGCCTTTTTGTCTCACATTGTTATGCAATCTCTTCAGAACCTCTAGATAGAAAACTTGATTAAGAGTCTGAACTGATGGAACAAACTCCAAATGCACCATCCCCCTCACCTTAAAAAGACAAATGAGCTTTGTGTTGATCTTTTATTTCACTTGACAAGCTTTATTGGGGTGAGATGATGTTGTCTTCTACTGACTTGATTGATGTTTGCTTTCGGGGTCCTAAGATAGCACCAAGTCTTGGCACCAATAATGACATTGGAATAAAAGTCTGGGTCACTTCTAAGTTGTTCTTTCAAAGCATTGCCTATTTCCATTCGACACTCTTTTTCCTGGTCAGTCAGAAACTGAGGCACAAATTTCGCAACAACACTTCTCGTTCCCAAATCTTCCTTTAAATTTTGCTGAACCAAGTTCCAAGCTAGTTCGGATAACTTCCACATCCATTCAATGGTCTGTCGTTGGTCTTCAAGCACAAGTGCACAAATTTTTGTCAACATTTTCATCTGTTCAGAAAGTTGAAGGACATTCAAAAGGAGATTTGTCATCAATTGACATTTCACTTCTTTTGAAACAAGAAAACTAGTTACTTGAGATTTTCCCTTACTGCTGTCTTTGTAAACTGTGTTCAGCATTACAACAGTTTTTGCAGCATTCTTCCTAGAGCTGGAAACAGAATTTCACAGCCACCTGCTGTTCTCTTAAATTGACCACCACAAAAAAGAGGTGAAACTGCTTTTACAAAAAAAATTCATTGTGACCAGAGACAAGCTGTTGCTCAATGCTTGTCAAGCAAGACAAATGTGTTCTCTGAAAGTCAATTTTTTGGGGGGAGGTATGCCTTCATACATTTCTGAAGGTGATGTTCTCATGTTTCTAAGATGTAAATAAAAGATGTTAGTAACACCAAAATATGGATTGCGAGAAGAACTAACAAATATGTCTCGAAAGAAGTATAACCAGAACACTCCTTAGAGTAGTGTGTGATGACATTTTGTGCCAGATATTTTGGACATATCATCAGGAGGGAGCTGTCCCAGTGGAAAGAATGTATAGAGAAGAAAGAAAAAATCTTTAGTGAGATGAATTAATTTAGTGGTTGCACCTTTGGACTCAAACATTGGGCAGTGTTTCATTCTGCTACATCTAGCATCACTATGAGTCTGTTTCAGTTCAATGGCGTTTAGCAACAAAAAGAATGCTTCTCAGAAGCATTCTACATTCTTGTTATTGCACCCTGATAAATGGGCAGTTTTGACATTCATAAGGGACTTATAATCATGTTCCTTTTAAATGTTCTTTGAGTTATGAGAACAAAAAGATGTCTGAAGAGGAAAAATCAGATCTGTAGAATGCATGGAGTAGGAAATTATTATAGAATAGCCCTTGCTATGCTCAGAGAATGAGCTGATGCATTGTCATGATAGGGGAGAAATAGCTTAGTGCAACTTTTTTGCTCCCCCCTTTATATCACTAATGCACTTTTCAATTTTTTGAGACATAAGTCCCTATGACTGTCCTCTGTTCTTTGAGAAAACTATCTTGATTAACTTCTTCCTTTTTAAAAATCAAAGATATTCATTTTCTAAAAACAAGTAACCAGAACACATATATTTTTCCTTAGGTTGATTACTATAAGACCATTGCAAAGTTAAGTGTGCAAACTATAGTACATCAGAGAGACACAAAATAATAAATGTATAATCAGATGTCCTATTACTGATAACAATTATTTTAAAATCATGAAAAGCCAGAGCAAAGTGAGTCAGCCAGTCAGGCTGGGCAAATACGTAATTGCATACATGTTTCCTTTTGAGGCATGTGTAGAGCACCACTTAGTCACACATGAAAGCAGCACTTTTCCTTCCACTTTCTTGACAAGATTTTTGTTATACAAGGCAAAAGAATCTGAACCATCAAGAGCAACAACAACAAATAGGAATTATAGGTATACAACAAACATCTGATAGTTGAATACTGGGCTGGGAAAAACAGGAAGAAAAGTTATCTTAATACGTAATGGTTGAAAAATCGATGGTGAGGAGGGTGTAGGAGGCCTGGTAGGGCTTGGTCAAGGGCAATGTAACCCAGAGGAATTACTGAAACCCAAATGAAGGTTGAGCATGATAGTGGGACTAGAGAAAAGTAAAAGGAAATAGAGGAAAGAACTAGGAGGCAAAGGACACTTATAGAGGTCTAAATATAGGCATGTACATATATGAATATATTTATATATGATGATGGGGAAATAGATCTAGGTACATATATTTATAGATTTAGTATTAAGGTAGCAAGGGCCTCTGCTCAAATACTCTCTCAATGCAAGAACATTTTGTTCTATTAAACCGGCATTCCATTCCATGATGCTCACCTTCCCTACATGATCGCTGAAGACAAAGTAGGTAAATAAGCAAATATGGTGAAGAAAACGGATGGTGCTTCTCTATCAAGACATAGCATCTGAGTTCTTAAAGGCTTGAAGGTAAACAAGAGGCCATCTAGCTGAGAAGCAACAAAGCCCACATGGCAGAAGCACACCAGCCTGCGTGATCACGAGGTGCCAATGGGATCATGTATCAGGCAACAAAGAACAAAAAAATCATATAATTGTGAATGAGGGGGAGTGTGGAGTGGGGTCCCAAAGCCCATCTGTAGGCAATTGGATATCCCCCTTACAGAAGAGCTGCAGGGAGGAGATGAGGTAGTCAGGGTGCAGTATAGCACCAATGAAACATACAACTTTCCTCTGGTTCTTTAATGCTTCCTCCCTACCTCTATCATGATCCCAATCCTAGCTTACAAATCTGGCCACACCAGAGGATGTACACTGGTTCAGATAAGAACTGAAAACACAGGGAATCGAGGACAGATAAAACTGTCCGAATGAATAATGAGAGTAGCGATACCAGGAAGGTAAGGGGAATAGGGTAGAAAGGGAGAACTATTACAGTGATCTACATATAACCCCCTCCCTGGGGGATGGACAACAGAAAAGTGGGTGAAGGGAGATGTCGGACAATGTAAGATATGACAAAATAATAATAACTTATAAATTGTCAAGGGTCCATGGGGCGGGGGGGTGCGAGGGGTGTGGACCAGAAAGGAGGGGAACAAATGAGGAGCTGATACTAAGGGGTCAAGTAGAAAAAAGCATTTTGAAAATGAGGACAACAAATATGCAAATGTGCTTGATACAATGGATGGATATATGGATTGTGATGAGTTGCATGAGCCCCCAATAAAATGATTTTAAAAAGAATAAAGTAGATAATGGTTGAAAAGCATTTCATCCCCGAATTATTTTTAGATGATGTATTAAATAAGCCTTTTGTACACGTCTCCCTGCTACCTTATGTAGGGTGGCTCATTCCAAAGATAATTTCAATGTAATTTTTTTACATTGATGCAGAGTGGTTCAACCTGTATTAAGTCTGTTTTCAACCTCTTGTTCCATGTGAGTGTAAACGTAAAACCACTTAATTACCTTCCTCTAAAGCTGTAGATCTTAGAAATAACATTATCAATAACATTTATTTCACACCTAAGCATAAATAGCTAAAATGAAGATTACTTTCATTATGTTCACTTTCCTTTTCCATTACTTTAACTCAGTGAGGCCCATAGAATAAAATATAAGCTATATGCCTTCTCCCTTCTACAAAGTGTTTTAGTCAGGGGTTCCTCAGGAAGAGTGTCTGCTGAGTCATCATGCCCAAGAACCAACAACTTGAGAAGTTAAGAATAACCCCCACCCCATTCTCGAGTCTTATGTTTCTCCAGTGGCCATGCATTACGACAATCAAAGAAGAGGAAAAACAAAATAAAAACAAAACCTATAGCCACAGTAGCTATAGCTGCTCCTTCTCAAGAACCCCATCCTCGGACTGACTTCTCTGGTCACCAGAGGTATATTAGAGCTGACTCTGTCCTCTGTGGTTGTACTTGTGGTTTGACAAACAAAAGAAAAAATAAGGAAAACAAACAAATAAAAACAAACTGAGGGGGACGGAGGGAAGATGGCCCCCAGATAGGAAGCCCACGCCTGGAGCTCCTGGAGATCGGTGAGTGGGGGTGACACGGGGAAGGGTGGGGCTCTCGAATTGGGTTTTGTGACTCCAGGAACGCGCAGAGCCCTCCTCTGAACCAGGAGCAGGCGCGACCCGCAGGCCCGCGCTCCCCACGGACGCGGGCACAGACGCCGCCTGCACAGACGCTGCGGGTTCTTTGTGCCAGCGGGATCCAGGGCACCGCTCTGCGACACTGAGATCAGGGACCCGCAGTTAATCAGCGCCCGCTGATTAGTCAATCAATCGCTGTGACCAGTCCTCCCCACCCCAAGGTGACCAGGGTGCCCAGGGGACATTCCACGCAGACCCACACCTCTTGCTCCCCACCCCCAGGGACTCCTGTGCCCCAAGCACAACGGTGGGCCAGCCCCTCCCCCACCCCGGAGGCCCGCGCCCAGGCGCACCCTAAGGGCACCACCACTGCCCAGGATAAGATCAAGCCATCCCCTAAACCCAAGCCTGCCCACCTGGCCCACACTTTCTAACAGTAGAGAAAGGTACACCCGCACTCCCCACAGTCGCCGGCACTCCTCACAGACACTGCCAGTTCAGGGCGCCTGCCCCAAGCCCCATGACAGAGAGGCCCGCTTTACATTGTCTACTGGGTAAACAGCCAGCCCGTCCTCCCCACCCCAGAGTACTAGAGGATTTTTTCCCACCTATCTGTGGCAAGTGCCCCTAGCCAGGAACAGACCACCCAACTCCCACCCCATCCCCTAAACCCACTCCCCTGCTCAGCCAACACACTCCATCAGATCTGCAAGGCCTAGCTGCAAACAGTTCCTGA